>CAIGRF010274988.1:18874-53061 GCA_903798235.1 Fraxinus ornus
CCAATGCTGATGAAACAGGGCCAAACATGGGCTATATATAGACATTCCAGTTGTCAGCCATGAAGTCTGGATTTGAATTCAGTAGATACCTAATCTAAAGAACAATTTTTTTTAAGGTTTTAACCCTAACACGATCAGTTTTGACAAGCAATCAAACATCCTTGAAATTGAAAGAATTATTGGAGATGGGTGGATCTTTACCCGGAGTAAAGCATAAAACCTAAAAAAATGAAAGAGACCTATTCAAGAACAAAAAAAAAATACCACCGTGATTTGGATTGAATCTCGATGAAATAATACATTAATGAGAATTTAATTCAGAGTGTGTTTGGTGCATATTAAATGAGAGAATGCATTTTTTTGAAGTGATGTGATGAGTAATATGTGGTTGAAAATGAAGGAAAAGTTATTGATGTGATGAAAAATATTATTTTATTGAAGAATGTGTGATTAAAAATGAGTAGAAGAATGATAATGAAAAAATAATGTGGGTCAAACAGTGGCTCAATAAGTTAAGTGACTTTTTTCTATTATAAGGAAGAACGAAGTGAAATTCGTCTTTATTGAAAAATTGAAGAAAACTTCATTCTTTAGAAGTCAGAAAAAATCTGCTACAAAAAAAAAAAAATCAAAAGAGTTGTAGCTTTTAAAAATTGGAAGTTACAATTTCGTTAGAATATTGGTAAATTATGTGTTAATTAATTAGATTTAGAAGATAAAATTGGTTTTTAACAGGGGAGTCCATATAAATACATGATCACGTGAGTTCTGCATGCATGGTAACTTGTGCAATATAGTCTAGTGTCTTACATCACTCTATAACTCTATGCCTTTAGGTGCTTCAGAAATCAAATAAATATGTAATTACTTTTTCTATGATTATTTACCCATCATGGAATTGCTCCAAGCCAAGCACGCTTAACTGTTGAGTTTCTAACGATGGGCTTTCAGAAAAGAAGATGCACCTTGTTGGTATGAGTAGTACCTATCAAATCTCTGAAACTTTCGTAGTCTAGGGGTATTACATATATTGGCCTTACAGAAATTCTAGATAAAGAACTGACAAAATATTAACACCCTAAATGAAAAAATGAAATTGCTCTGATAAAATCTATCCAATGCTTTCTATTTCAAAAGATCAAGTTTCATATTTCTTTAAATTGACAAAGATTCATGATATGTTAAGCCACATAATATCAGCCAAATTACCAGCTTCCACTTTAAATTGTAAAGGAGAAAGTTGTTTAATGGTGAAACTTCACGCCAAACAAATGAATGCAAGAACGATTTTCGAGTTGTGGTAAACAAAAAAACCCTACATCGATATGAGCAGCATTTAATTAAAAGTTGAAAATGGGAGTAAAGCTGGCAGTGTTGCCATCAATCCAACTAGGTTATAATGACTATGAGAAAAGTTGGTCAACCTCAATTATTCATTACTTATTTCTATTTAATTATAATTTACACAACACGACTCAGACATCTACTAGTCAAATGGTTGAGTAGAGATCACATGAACTAGATTTATTTTTCGAATTGATGCGTTAATTATTATATAATGAGTCATGTCATGTTAATTGATCTCGTCCTACATTAACTATTCATCTAAAATTTTAAATTATTGCAAAATGACCATATATAATCACTTAAATCTCGAGACCTTCAATGATTTATGCTTAAGAAATCAAAATTAAGCAAACATAATCATCCATTTTCTATCAATCCAATTTTTCCAATGACAAAATTTTGTAGTATTTGGCAAAGGAAAAAAAAAATGAACATGTATGAGAAGAAACTAGAGTCATATACTTTTCTCACTTTTAGTGTAAACTAAATTCGTCCAAGTTACTCTTCGGGACAGATTTGAAGAAGGGAGGGGATTCTCGACCCCGGACCAAACATAGCATTTCTGTCTTATTGATTAGTCCGTGGCCATCGAAAAGAGGGAGAACTGTAGACTGCAACCAATCCTCTGCTCCATGCAAGAATTTTTCGACGCTAAATTGCTTTGCTATATCTTCAGTGCAATTCTTCCTATACCCTGACCATGAAATCCTATGTTTTGTGTCTGAACCTGGTCCAGAATTTAAGTATTCCATGTAATCTATCGTGCTCAAATTGCTATACACATCCCACTTGCACCATCCTTGTGGGTGTATAAGATCACCCATATAACTATTCATTATATTAGTCCTAGAGTAATTCCTCCATGGCCTTCCCAAGTATGTAACAAAGTTTTTCCTCTCTGTCGTGTTGAATTCCGGGGCAGCCTCTATCGTGCAATTCTGCAGTGAAATGCCCGTGTTCTGGTTTGGATCTTCTCGTCCTTGAGCTGTGATGACGTTCCTCTGGCCGGGATTAGGTTTTCGCACCAGTATTGAACAGTTCTGGAAAATTGCTGCTGCATTACCGAAGATGAAATCTATCGTGCCTTGAATGGAGCATTCACGGTAGAACTGCCGGAGGGAATGGGCATAGAGTGTGTCCTGATGGGAAATGATCTCGCAACGGTAGAATGCAGCATTTGAGGTTACTCTTAGAGCAACTGCTTGGTGCTTTTCTGGACCTGATGTGTTTATGATTGTTAAGTCTGTAGCTAAGAATTTGTCTCCCACCACAGCTGCAAAGATTAAAAAGATAAGAGTAATGTAATTTGGAGTGATTATGTTCAAATAAGAGTGCTACAAACAAATACTATTGATGTTTACGCTGTTAGCCTTATATAATATTATTGCATAATATTTAGTTTCCTTCTTTTATAGGTTTCCTTTTTTGTTTACTTTTTTTGTAATATATAAATTTGTGTATTTCATTGGAAACCTAATTTTTGGAGACACGTGTAATCGATTTTCTTCCTCCATCTCTTTGTTCTTCTCTTTTGTTTGATTTATCAAATTGGTTTGTATTATTCACATACGCCACAACGGATTCACATATGCCAGCACGGAAAGGATAGTAATGTTGTGAAGAAAGTTGCGCGTAAAAGAAGAGCACAACCCATCTTAGTGGTGCGGAAACAGGCAGGCTGCCCAGGACCAGGCGTCCAGGCCTGGCTACGGGTTGACAACGCGATAAAAGTAGCGGGGTCTTGCTCATCCCAAGTCCTACTATACACACACCAAAATGCAATAAATAACCTACAAACTCTGCTAACGCCAAAACCTTGGTTATAACACCAAAAATCGAAAATACATTATGATATGTCGTAGATCTCAACGTGCCCGACCGGGTTATGACGCCAAAAATCTGTTAGTTCTCACTTTCGCATGAATGTAGACGAATAAATTAGAAACAGAGAAGTTTAATGAGACTTACTTAAGGTGGCTGATGCAAAGGTAGAAAAGCCATCTGCAAAATTTCTCCATCCCCTGATAATTGTTGAGTTCATACCATCTCCAACTAACATGATATTAATCTTCTCTCTTGGAATCAACACATTTTCTTCATAAATTCCTGCCTTGATTCTAATAACAAATCTGTTCGTACTCATATTTGGTGCCACTGCAATTGCCTCACCAATTGTTGTGTAATTTCCAGTGCCGTTTGAATTCACTATCACATCTGGCCTTAATCTGTTTGTAGTTTCCTAGGATTAAAAGTAAAAATCCGATCATTTAAATACGAAAATAATACATATTGAGGTTTATGAGAACCCAAAAGGCTGAAATGAGCAATCTGTTTTGTCCAAAGCTCAAACAGATGGTCCGATTCCAAGATTGGTGTTCTCACAAATGAACCCCGCATTGCTGAAAAAAAAAATACACGTGAGGGACTCAATACCTGCATCGTTCTCCTCTGATGAACACAGTCTTTAAACTCATCATTTTCTGGTAATTTAGTACTCAGAATTCTAGGTTTCTTGAGATTTTGTTTCTGGGCTTTGTTCTCTACGTATTTGATCATGGCTAGACTATTGCTGATCATGCGAGAAATTGGAGTTAACAAATTCTGAAGATGTTCTTTGTGACCCGTTTGGTTAACCAAATTCAGTTCTTCCAGGTCTGAAAACCCATCAATGCAGGTGTTTTCATTAGTCATCGCTGCGCTCAATAGGGTTTTGATGTTCCCATATGATATTCGAACATAAGATGGGGGAGAAATTCGTAAATCTTCAACTGCTTGTGCAAGTTCATAAAGGGTTTGATCCAACATTTCCAAGCAATCTTTTAGTGCATTCTTTTCCTGTGAATTCAAATCTTGGTGTTGAAAATGAGCCAAGATATCACGTTCTGTTGCCTTCACATGTCCAACTGTTTGATTAATTGCCACCTCGAGAATTCGACGGAAACTGGTGGCATTCTTGGAGCCATGAATGGAGGCTAGGCTGGATAGGCATAAAGAGGGGTATAGTGTAGTGGCACAGGCTTTCTTGATGAACAAATGCAGCCCGATTAATGGCGGAGATTGAATCAACGGTTGATGATCAATTCTTGATGATGATGACGGATGCTTGAAAAGTAGAGCAATGAGAAGTGCCACAATTGGGAGAAATACAATGAGAATTATGGTTTTTCTTCGAGTTTTTGCTAGTTTCTTGAAGAATCGAGAGTTCTTGATGGCATTTTTGGGCTCCATTTTGTAAGCAAAAAATGAGCAGAAAATTTTGCTGCGATGACAGAAAAAACCGACTGCGCAATGCTTAAGAAGCAAAGGAGAAGCAGCAAAACTAACTTTTATGTCAGTTAATGGGCGTTATACACTTGATCAACTTACCAGTGTTTTTAAATTCGTCCCCAAATTGAATCGAAAAAGTTAAAGGATTAAGGGTCGGAGGGTTCGACCCGAGTTTAACCGAATCAAAGGGCTTCCAAGATTTTTGACCATTCCATTGACATATGTGCGTCATTTCATGATATAGAACTCCGGTTATTTTTCGTTTGACGTTGCCCGAGTAACCTAGTATTGAGAAAAATATCATAAATTCTGAAGATCGAGAAGTAAAAATATGTTTGGTATGAAATATTAGATATTAATAAACTGGACAAAAATATTTGAAGTTATTTCTCTTCCTCAAAATGTCCATAATTGTTTAGTCTTACTATTCTTGATTTTTGACCATCTTTGCTGTTAATTCAGTCGATTAAATTATAGTTTATTGAATTTTCTCTCACTCGAGTCTGTCAAGAACTCGAATTTTGCAAGTCTAAAGTGGTATCAAAGCGAGGATTTAACTTAAGACACGGAAATCGAATGTCCAACCATGAAATGAATAACAAAAGAAAGTCTCACAATTAAAACTGAAATAGAAAACAGCATTTTCTTCTCTCAGTCTCAACAGTCGTTTTATTAAAACATCACAGAAAACTTCATTTGGAAACTCTCCCATGCTTGCCTTCTTTTGATTTGTCTACTCATCAACTGCCTGGGGAACATCTTCAGCCTGAATAAAATTACATACAAGATGTGGAATGTACTTTATCAGCAGAGTATCTAAGTAATTGTGGAGATAGGAAAAATGGGATAAAGGAACTCACCAGCTTGCGATATTTGAGGCCGTAAAACATTTCAAGATATCGTCTGCTCTCGAGGTGATCAAGCTTGGACACGTACTTCCAGAACCGTAAACTCCAGTCAGCGTCAATAGCCTATCTGAGTAAAACTGCCATGTATACCTAAAGAAATGGGAATGTTGGAACTTTCAATTGGTGATGAACAGAGAGTTTTTTTTATGGGTTCTTGAATTACGATATCAAAATGCATTGCTTACTTCTCTTGGATGAGTTTCAGGCCACCCATCGAGAGGGTTTCCCAGTAAGAAGGATCTGGTTTAGACCTCCCGAAGAAATTGACAAGGAGCTGAGCCACATGCAACCCCTGGTAAGGATCAATGTAGAAACCAGAATTTCCATGGACAATGATTTTGGCTGGACCACCATGGACCGTTTCAAAGGTTGGCAAACCACAGGTCATGGCCTCGACTACAGTCAAACCGAAGGCTTCATAAAATGCCGGTTGCACAAAAGATTCAGAGGTGTCAGCAATATAACGATAGAGTTCGCCATTTCTCACACTTCGTCTGAGAAGAAATCCATCTGAATTGACCATTCAACTTGTAGGTTTCTATGAGACTATACATTTTCTTCACCTCTGCCTGCTCTTCCAAGTCCTTGGATTTTTTCATCACTTGAATGTGTTGGGTACAATCAACAAGATTTTAACTTCTTTTTCTTGTTTAATGCTGTCTAGTAGTGTTTGTCCAGACAAGCCATTAATGGAGAAAAAAAAAAGGTTTTAAGGGTACTAACAATGACAATACGTGGTTTGATATCAAGTCCTTGCTCTTTTATTCGTTTAAGCATCTCACGCTCCAAGGCCGGAACTTAAATCCAAAATGTAGACAACTGGAATTTTTGGAATGCTTAGAATGTAGAACAATACAAGTGAGGAATTGAGAAGAAATGTGGGATCATTAATTCAGAATCCACCTGGCCACCAGTGTCGGGATAGCCTAAGTCTGCCTAACACATTTTCTTGGGCAAAGTAACCATGGGGAGAAAGTATAACAACATTGAAAACCATAGGGATTCTCCCAAGGAATTTCTCAAGAGTGCAGGAATCAGGAGCCTCTAGAAGATCGAGAAGCACAGATATCATCTCATACACTCGTTCAGCGAATCAGCATTATCACCCCATCCTCTCTCCAATCTGATCTCTTGGAGCTTATGTTCAAATTCCGAGTATGGTGTTTCTGAAGGAAGTGTTGACAGGTATTCCTCTGCCTGCCTTAGAACCGCTTGGAGAGAATTTAGGTTTCGTATTCTGTCATATAGCATCATTGTCTGCACAAAAAATATAATAATCAGATGTTGCTAGGATTTATAGTCATAATTAAAGTTGAAATTGCGGATTTCGTATCTAGTTCACCTCGCCCTTATGGTGGTGCATTCGGAGGAAATCAAGAAGAGGGGCCAAGCTATCTCTGTCATGGAACATCTTTGCAGAGAGGTGCCTGTTGAGGAATTCGATTCCATTTCCAATGGACTTGGCAAGGTTGGACAGGAAATGATGCAGTAAATGGTTCGAAGTCCAACTCAAGAACAAAGTTTCCATTGGAGCTGCATCAGCATACAGAGTACTGCTCAGCCAAATTGACGAGAGATTCACAAAGAAATAATTCAGGACCTAGAACTTACGTTCCATCAACAAGCTATTTTTTGAAGTGCAGATACTCGAGTACAGTCAGTTCCTCAACAACTAGTGCATTAACATTGACATGCACATATTCCCAAACCCCGGGCCATAGTCGAATAGCAAGTGCAACCCATGGAGGCAGCACGATGGCTTCCTATTAGAAGGCAATTGTAAAAGAATCATGAATGTGCAAATGGGAATCACTATTTTTAAGGCCATAAGATAGTACTACTACATCACTGTATAGAGCTTAATAATAATGTTCACTTAGCCCCTCGACTCTGTATCGACCCAATAGTTCGATCATATATAAATTATGTTGAAGTATTTATTGCTTATTTCTCTAATAATTTAACCACTGACATATTGTACCTGTGTGAACTTCAAAACTTATTGAAATGCATGATCCTGCAGTTTTTCTTTGTCAATTTCGCAAATTGCTTCAAACTCAGCAAGAAGCTGGTACTGTTTCAGGATTCCTTTTCCATGCTTTTCATCCTCTATAACAACCAATTAAGAGTAAAGAAAGCAGTAAGATTTTACGCAGCATATACCTTGACAGAAACAACAATATCTCATTATGATGATCTGCTAGAGTAGCATCCAAGCTTTCACGGAGGCTGTGAACACGAGGATCCGCCATTGATGGCGCTTGATCACTCGAAAAATTCAGGAAAAGATTCAACTGTAAGAAAATTACTAGTCAGAGGAAACAAATAGATAAGTATACTTACCAAAAATAGAACTCATGACAGAAATTTGACCAGAATATTAGTCTACAAGACACCTAATAATTCAATCAAGAATTCTAAAAAATTTCACAACCTAACACCTCATCAGATTAGGCTCCTACCAACATAATGACATTTAATGGATCATAATAAGTGAAACTGGTAATATAGCATAACAAACACGAAAATTACACATCCATTATCTTTAAGATCAACCAGATCTTTCCATCAAAACCCAGATCTTTAAATAGAAAATTTAGCCATCAATACAAGAAAAAGAACATGCACACGGAAAAAGAGAGCAGAAAGAAGCATCAAAGTAACTGCATGATATCAAAAATAGACAACAATAATGGAAGATTCTTAAATCTTAAAATCTGCTAAAACTGAAATTCATCTAAAAGCCCCGAATCCATACATTTTAGATCATACAAAACTTTTGTTAGATAAGTGTTTTTATACTAGATACCGTATATGCAAGACTGATACCATATATGCAACCGATACCATATATGCACAGTTACCGTATTTGCAAGGAAATATTACCATAAACAGCAAAAAAAAAATTAAATTGATGATTCGGAAAGGAAAACAACTGAATTCGGCTTCGAAATCGATGCTCACCGAGCAAAGCTGGGTGACCACGTTGTGCACGCCGAAAAGACCTTTTCGGATTGGGGTCATGGGCGTGATTCTGACAACCGTTGCAAAAGTTATGGCCAAAATACCGAAACATACCCGTAGATGGCCCCAATTAGGAAATACCGTCAATTATTTGACAATCTTGCGTTGATCTGCCAACTCATGGTATCTCAGCGCAATTAACGTACTATCAGACAGCTCAACCTCGTGTGACTCCCTCCTGCATCACAAAGATAGTAGCAAGAACACTGAAAAGGTTTAAACGCATAATCGGTGTCTTCAAATGATATTTGCAACCTCTAGGAAAAACAATATTTTGAACAGTGATTTTTAGAAAAAAGTGTGATTAAGAAGGTGGAAAATTTTTGGATTTACGTGTAGAATATTTTATTGTTTAAATGTGTGGTTGGAATTGAGTATGGAGAGAAAAGAGTTTTCAAATAATGGTTGTCAAATAGGGGCTTAGAGTTTAGTGAATGTGTTGTTGAAAATAAGCATATAGAAAAAAGAGTTTTTAAATAACGGTTGTTTGTCAAACAGAGGCTCCGTAGAATATTGCAAACCAGTGGGGGATAACCTTGGTTGGAAACAGGGGCGGAGCTACATGGAGTCCAGTGCAGGCCAATGCCTGCACTGGACTTTGGGCAAGACACAGGAAGCTCCTTGGGCAAGTTCTTGGGCAAGGTTTTTCTTGGGTCTTTCCTCTTGTTGTTTTAGTTCTCAGTGGTTTCCCTACTCAAAAGTATTAATATTGGTTTTGGGTTTTCCTCCTGTTTACTCATTTTTTCTTTCTAGGCTTTCTTGTTTACTCAGGAAAATTGATTTTGTGTTCTGGGCTTTCCTGTTTTATTTTAATCTAGGTGATTCTGGTGGTCTCTACTGTAAAACTGGAATCCTGATGTGGTGAGTATTGAGAAGATTTTGAACTAATTGATTCTGGCCCTGTATTTATATTTAGCTAAAAGGGGGTGTATTAAGGGGAAATTTGTGGTGAATTATGTAACTACGGAAAGGGGAGAGATTCTGTCAATTTTGCTGCTTGAAATTCTTGAAATAAGATTACCAGAACCTGGATTGTTTCATTTTCTTTGCATCTGAGGGCTGTTGAAAGGATTTTGTACATTTGCTTTAGTAATTGGATTTTTCATAGTGTATAGTTTGAAAGGGTGGTCATAGAACTATTGAAGAAAAGAGCAGTGTATTCGGAAATTGTGTATACGAAAAGGGTGAAGAAATACTAGACTAGATAAGATATTTGGGATTTTGATAGTTTGATTGAAGTGAGTGGTGTGATAATGGCTGCAAAAAAAATCTCCGCAACTGATACATAAAATTTTGCCCGCACTGGACAAAGTCTCTGGCTCCGGCCCTGCTTATATGCACAAATAAACGTATATGCAGTAATTACCGTATTTGCAAAATGGACACCGATTTTACATATTGATACCGTTTTTGCAGTTTAAATAACAGATTAAATTATATATATAACAAATCCAATAATTTGTTAATTACAGTAAGAAATAACAATAAAAAAATAATTAAATAGTAATAAACTTTTGACCTAAGGCATGTGTTATACACAATTTCCTTAAAACAGATTCGCTCCCTCACCGTACGTGCTTGAGGTATAATCTGAGTATCTGCTTCTCAGGATACAACGATAGAACAGTAAAATCTGAGCACCACAAATTTTACTCCGACGAACTGAGTTAGTGCCTGAACAATATCGCCACAAAGGCTGAAAAATAAAACTGAAAATGAAGCAAAACTCGAACTATATGCAGATGAATTTTCAAATGAAATTCTTGTTGAAAAGAGGAAAAATGAGACATATATATACTGGCTCTTGAGAATGTAACTTTCCCTTCACATAATGGCAATTACTATAGGAGTTTCAGAAAATGAAAAGTCTATTGAAACACTAAAAATGTAGCAAAACGTAGACAAACAAATTCTCTGGCTCTGCCCCTGGTTGGAAAAGTAAAAATCTTTCTTCCCTAGTTTTGGTATACAGGAGCAACCGTAGGGCTAGTACAAGCTTAAAACAGATGAAGCCAGTAGTGGGAACCGGGGGAATGGTGCAGCTGGTGGACTTGTTTGAGACCACCCTTGTAAACAACCATGAACCATCATAGCCATTGCCATTGCCATCACTATCATCGCCAACCTATACCGGCAAACCCCCTTTCCATAATCACTGTCTCAATCCAACTCATTTGTATATTTTTTTTTCTCTTGGCTATCGGAAGAGAGCTATTTTGTAAACTTTACCATTTTCTATAATTTCGTGGAACTATGTATAGTAAATCATCTGTGACCAAAGTATGGTAATTAGAACTTAATGTTACTTTGATAAATCAATAAAAAAATGATTTGTTGTTAATTTAAACAATAATAAAAAGAATCGATATAAAGACTACACAAAAGTAAAAAGACAATTGTGAAATTGATTTACTTTATTTCTTGCTTCCATCTTCCACAAATTCTTACAAAAGCCTATTTATAGGCTTATACAAGCATTTGCCTTGTTTTATCAGTAATCATCGAAGTAAATGAACACACCTCCTTGGATTTATTTTTCAAAGAATATGGCACCTTCAAACCTTATTAGGAAAACCTGGAATATGGCACCTTCAAACCTTATTAGGAAAACTTGTAGGTAGAAAAGAATAGTACATTATTTTTTTGAACACGCGATGAATACTGCCTTGTTAATGTGTAATGTGTTCTTATGTAAAGAGTCAATATACTTTGTTGAACAAATGAGGGCTAAATATGAAATTGGTACTATGTTTTCAAGTTTGTATAAGTAGCAAACGTGCCTTAAAACGTTTGTATAGGTAAGAAATATTCCAGTTGCTTCTTCTTTCTCCGTTTTTCCTGTGTTTTACATAACTTGAAATTAGTTGTAGTGATCTTCCTCTATATTTACCTGATTTCATAGCTCTGTTTTCATTCCACTAAAGTCCACTAGCTTCATATGAGTGAAACCTGTGTAGTATAAATTTTTCCCTTGTTTCATACGCATGAAACCACAGCAGCTTTACTTAAAACTGTAATCTCAGCCAACATATTTTTGGTATCACAACTTTGTAGGTTATTTCCATTCATTTGAACCTGAGATTTGCGAGCAAGAGTTTAAAAAAAGGAGGACCTTTGTAGAATAGAAGATGACAAGCACCTGTGGTCAATTTGTTTATGGGCAAAATTATGATTTTTGGTGTGTGAAGATTTTGACTTCATTTCTTGAAGTAGATCTATGGGATGTGGACGACAAGAAACCATATAAGCTAGACAAAGAGATGCAAATGCTCTTTCAATGCTACATAGAGCTGTTACAAGTTCGATTTTCCCAAGAATAATGATGGCAAACAAAGCCAGTGAAGCTTGGGAAATCCTAAGAAAAGAGGATCAAGGAGATTTGAAGGTAAGATCCATTAAACTCCAATCTCCTAGAAGGGAATTCGAAAATATGGAGATGAAAGATAATGAATGTGTTGAAGAATTTTTCAATACATTCAATGAACTTGTAAATCAAATAAGGTCATATGGTTTGAAGGTTTCAAATGAAAAAAATTGTAGAAAAAAGTCTGATTAGCCTGCCAAAGATTTTGATCCTCTTATGGCTGTGATTGAAGAAACAAAGGACTTAGAGAAGTTAGAGGTTGAAGAATTGATGGGGTCTTTGAAAGCATTCGAGCAAAGATTAAATTGATGCTTTGAGAATCAATTGAGAGTGCGTTTTGTTAAGAAACGGATTGCAAGATAATGACAATAATAAAATAATGAGGAAAAAAAAATAAGAACACAAGAAGTTAAGTGAAAACCTAATTCGGAAAAAACCACGAGCAGAAGAGAACAATCTACTTAATCAATAGTTATTGTTTACAATATCAAGATTCAAATATTCTCAATTGAAATCTAAGCTCTCAATATATTGTTGAATTCGTAGAGAATATAATGAGAATCTTTTAATATGGAGATACAATGTGGAAATATATATAAACCCTCTTATTGGAGTCCAAGATGGAGAAGAAGTCCCAAAATTCAGATAAAACGGAAAAATCACGAACATCAGTTCCAATGCCTAGGCGCTATTGACTCAATCTGGATTTCTACCAAAATACAAACTAGCATTGGAAGAGTCCCTTAAGTATCTAAAGATCCACCGCATTACTTTCCAATGTTCCTTGTCAGAATTAACCATGTATCTGCTAACTGTACTAACGACATGTGCCAAATCAGGTCTTGTACATACCATAGTATACATGAGCGAACCAATCTAGCCTAGAATCTAGTATCTTCAATCCCTGATGTGCCTTCATTTCTTTTGAACATCCATTTACAACAAACCACCATTTTATCTTTAAGTAATTTCACAAAGTCCCAAGTGTTACTTTTTTCTCGATGACTCCATCTCCTCCTGCATTGCAATAATCCATTTGGTAAAATCACTTCAACTGACTGCCTTTGCTCAAATGTGTTGTAACAGAAACATCAGAATATTGAAATCGCTTTTGACATAATGGAAAGTCTTCAAGAGATATTTGGACATCAAGGCCGACAAGCTAGGTAAGCTTCCATTAGGTCAATTATGAACACGCACATGAAACCATGCACATCTGTGAGGGACCATATGTTAACCAAAAAAATCACGAACATCAGTTCCAACGCCTTGGCGCTATTGACTCAATCTGGATTTCTACCAAAATACAAACTAGCATTGGAAGAGTCCCTTAAGTATCTAAAGATCTACCGCATTACTTTCCAATGTTCCTTGTCAGAATTAACCATGTATCTACTAACTGTACTAACGACATGTGCCAAATCAGGTCTTGTACATACCATAGTATACATGAGCGAACCAATCTAGCCTTGAATCTAGTATCTTCAATCCCCGATGTGCCTTCATTTCTTTTGAACATCCATTTACAACAAACCACCATTTTATCTTTAAGTAATTTCACAAAGTCCCAAGTGTTACTTTCTTCTCAATGACTCCATCTCCTCCTGCATTGCAATAATCCATTTGGTAAAATCACTTCAACTGACTACCTTTGCTCAAATGTGTTGTAACAGAAACATCAGAATATTGAAATCGCTTTTGACATAATGGAAAGTTTTCAAGAGATATTTGGACATCAAGGCCGACAAGCTAGGTAAGCTTCCATTAGGTCAATTATGAACACGCGCATGAAACCATGCACATCTGTGAGGGACCATATGTTAACCATGATTGGTCACTTCAATGTTGTAGAGTTTTAGGAGCTAATATTTATTTCGAGACGCAGATTGACATGGTCCTGAGACTTTCCCTGAGATGTTCTCAGAGTCCATACATGACTATAATATGTATAAGATGGACATGTCTCTGACGGAATTAATGAAAGAGCTCCAAAATGTTGAACCTGTTCTCAAGGCCAGAACTGGAAATGCTTTGATTGTGATAGCTGGACCCTCTCATCCTAAGCTTTCTGGTGGTAAAGGAGGAATCAATAAGAAGAGGCCAAGGAAAAAGAAAGATGGTAACAAAAAGGGAAAGAAAACCATTGCCAATGGGAAACGAAAGGAAAAGTGTTTTTCTTGTGGACAAAAGGGACGTTAGAAGATGAACTACCCAGATAACCTAGCTAAGGGGAAACAAGGTAAAGAAAATGTCATATTCATTGAGTCATGTTTATTGGTTGATTCTACTAGTACATGGATTGTAGATTCTGGAGCCACGAATCATGTATGTAATTCTTTACAGGGGTTCCAGGAAACCAATCACCTCAGTGAAAGGGAGTGAGTACACTCTCAGAGTCGGCACATGAGCAGTATTATTCGCCAAAGCTGTTGGCACCTTTACCTTATGTTTTGAGAATCGTAGATACTTGATTTTAGATAACTGTTATTATGTTCCCAAACTTATAGGGAACTTGGTTTTTGTTGCACTTTTATATCGTGTTAGTTATTCGGTATTTTTTAGCCGTTCTACGATGGTTATCAAGTTGAATAATTCTATTATATGTTTGGGTTATATGGTTAATAGTCTCTATGTCTTGAGTCCTATGACAAGCTCTATATATAACACTACTACTACTAAGAAAAGAAAGAGATCAATGATTTTGATGTACTCACGGAGAAGAACACAAATCAATCTTTATCTTCCAAAAAATCCAAATGGGTTCAACTCAAAAATCATGCCAAAGTCAGTCATATAATCATTTTTTCCAACAACTTTTCCATCGAAACTCACATATTTAAACAGGAAATTTAGCTATCAACGCAAGAAAACCAACATGATCGTGAAAAAATGAGAGCAGAAACATGCATCAAAGTAATTGCATGACAGCAAAAATAGATAACCATAATGGAAGACTCTAAGAAATCTCAACATCTACTAAAAAAATTAAGTAAAAAACCCTAAAATCCATTCATTTAAGATCATATAGAATTTTCTATCAAAACATATATCTTTAGACAGGAAATTTAGCCATCATCATATGGAAAAAGAACATGCACAACAAAAATGTGTACTCCCCTTTTACCTCTTAAAACAGTAATTCAGAAAGCTAAGCAAAAGAACCAAAGAGAACACTAACACCAAATCAACAGCAAAATAGGGAAAAGAAAAAGGAAAGTAATAAAGTGGACACTAGGAAGAAAAATGAAAGAGTTTTGCTTGTGATGGTTGAGAAAGGAATCTTAGCAAACTCATATATGTACACAAAATCTGAAAACTAAACAGCTATTTGTAAAACTGTACAAGGAAATGTGGCTTTGTTAAGGTCGGTTAATCCATTTTGTACAGAACTATTTAATTTACATGATTCTTACTCCCTCTCACATGAGGTGGGTCCCGAACAATAAAAAAGAAAAAAATTATCAACCCACCCACCCCCTTGTGAGTGTTTGTAGAGTTTGTGTATCTGTAAATGTAACACTGCTCTGTTAAGGTTGGTAAATGGGGTCCTTGAAAAAGCCAAATCTTCCACCCCTTCTTGAAGTCATTTCGATGAAAACCACTTCCCATCGTCTTCTTAAGAAAGTGGAACCATTTGTTAATTTCAATATTTTGATAATGATAAGATTAAATAGTACGGAGTACATGTTTGGTTCGATTTCAAATGTGCTTTTAACCTTTTTTTTTTGTATCTGCACAAACACAATATGGACCCGTTTATTTAACCTCTATCCCTCCGTGCACGTAGTAAATAAACTGTTAAGAAATATAGTATTATTTTATTTTATTGTTCATTAAGAGTAGAATAGTTTTTTTAGTTTCATTTGTTTTAGCCTATATATATTTAGGTTAACTCATCTTTTTGTATTCACTTTTCATTATGCAGAATTAATAAAACCCTAGCCTCCTTTTTTTCTATTTCTTTTTCTTGAATTGTTTAACATGGTATCAGAGATAATATTCATGGGACAAGGTTTAATCTCAAACACAGCTTTCGCGGATCCAACTGACGATTTCGATCTGTTTTTCGCGGATCCAACTAGTTTAAAAAAAATTTTGCGATTTGTTTTTCGTTGATATTGTGACGATTTCGAGAAAGTTTCTTTTAGTTTCTGCAATCTGGTATTTCTTTTTCCTTTCTTTTGCGATCTGTTTTTTCGTTGTTCTTTGATTATGGCTACTAAAGAGACGATTCGCTTCAATATGTGAGTGTGAGGTTGGATGGAAAGAATTATTCGTATTGGAGTTATGTGATGAGAAATTTTCTCAAGGGTAAAAAAATGTGGGGATACGTTACTGGAACTTCTGTGAAACCTAAGAATACTGATGAGGGTTATGTTGCTTCAATGGATGCTTGGAAAGCAAACAATGCAAAAATTATTACTTGGATTAACAATTCTGTTGAGCATTCCATAGGTAGAGAGTTGGCGAAATATGAGACAGCAAAGGAGGTTTGGGATCATCTGCAAAGGTTATTCACTCAGTCAAATTTTGCAAAGCAGTATCAATTGGAGAATGACATACGAGCTCTTCAGCAGAAGAATATGAGTATTCAGGAGTTTTATTCTGCTATGACAGATCTTTGGGATCAATTGGCTCTTACAGAATCGGACGAATTAAAGGCATGTGCACCTTATATTGCTCGTCGAGAGCAGCAACGATTGGTGCAGTTTTTAACTGCACTTCGCAATGATTTTGAAGGACTGAGGGGTTCGATTTTGCATCGTTCTCCACTTCCTTCCGTTGACTCGGTTGTTAGTGAGTTATTGGCAGAAGAAATACGTCTCAAGTCTTATTCTGAAAAGGGAATCCTTTCTACTTCTAATCCTTCTGTGTTAGCAGTGCCTTCTAAGTCACTTTCTAATAATCAGAATAAGTTTTATGGAAGGGTTGCCCCCGACGAGTGCAGTTTCTGTAAGCATAAAGGTCATTGGAGGGCTCAATGTCCTAAGTTGAGACAGCAGAATCAATCGCAGCAACAATTTCAAGCTTGGAAGTCTGGCAACCAGTCACAATCGAATGCTCATAGACCACCTCAGGGCTATAAACCACCACAGTCTAATACTGCAGCAGTAGCTTCATCAGGTCCCTTTACCGATCCTAGTACTCTGGCTGAGCAATTTCAGAAGTTTCTCTCCTTACATCCACAAGCTATGTCTGCTTCTTCTCCTTCCTTAGGTCAGTTGCCTCACGGTTCTTCAGGTATGTCACATTCTGTATGGGTCTTGGATTCTGGTGCTTCCCATCATATGTCTCCAGATTCTTCATCTTTTGCTTCTGTGTCTCCTTCGTCTTCTATTCCTGTCATGACTGCTGATGGCACTCCTATGCCTTTAGCAGGTGTTGGTTCTGTTGTCACACCTCACTTGTCTCTCCCTAATGTTTATCATATACCGAAACTCACATTAAATCTTGCTTCTGTTGGTCAGTTATGTGATTCTGGTAATTTAGTCACGTTTTCGTCTTCTTCTTGTTATGTGCAGGACCTGCAATCTCAGAAGCTGATTGGGACAGGCCGTAGGAAGGGTGGACTATATATTTTGGATGAGCTAAAAGTGCCAGTTGCTGCTTCTACTACTAGTGTTGATTTGTCTTCTTTTCGTTTGAGTCCTTCTTCCTCTAGTTTTTATTTATGGCATTCTCGTTTAGGTCATGTTTCGTCTTCTCGTTTAAGATTTTTAGCTTCCACTGGAGCGTTAGGAAATTTACAACCTTGCGATATTTCTGATTGTAGTGGATGTAAACTGGCAAAATTTTCAGCTTTACCTTTTAATCGAAGTATTTCTGTTTCTTCTTCTCCTTTTGATTTGATACATTCTGATGTATGGGGGCCTTCTCCTGTTGCCACAAAAGGAGGGTCTCGATATTATGTTTCTTTTATTGATGATCATACTCGTTATTGTTGGGTTTATTTAATGAAACATCGTTCTGAATTCTTTGAGATATACTCAGCATTTCGTGCTCTTGTCAAAACTCAACATTCTGCTGTTATCAAATGTTTTAGGTGTGATTTGGGTGGGGAATACACTTCTAATAGATTTTGTGAGCTGCTTGCCTTAGATGGAACCATTCATCAAACTTCGTGTACGGATACTCCTGAGCAAAATGGTGTTGCTGAAAGAAAACATAGACACATTGTTGAAACTGCTCGCTCTCTCTTGTTGTCTTCTTCTGTTCCTAGTGTGTTTTGGGGTGAAGCTGTTCTTACTGCTGTAGGTCTGATTAATACAATTCCATCTTCTCATATTTCAGGCTTTTCTCCTTTCGAAAAATTGTATGGGTATGCTCCTGATTATTCTTTCTTTAGAGTTTTTGGTTGTACTTGTTTCGTTCTTCGTCCTCATGTAGAACGTAGCAAGTTGTCATCTCGGTCTGCTATTTGTGTCTTTCTTGGTTATGGTGAAGGTCAAAAGGGATATCGTTGTTTTGATCCAACAACTCAGAAACTTTATATGTCTCGTCATGTTGTTTTTCTCGAGCATATACCTTTCTTTTCTATTCCATCCACTACTCATAATTTGACTAGATCTGATTTTATTCGTATAGATCCCTTTTCTGACGATTCTGAAAGTTTGTCATCTCAGGTTCCTAGTACCTCAAATACCCATTCTCATGTTCTTACCCCGTTATCTTTACAACCAACTCGTACTGATCATTCTGCAGGTACTGACACTTTACTCTCCGGTACACTTGAAGGTCCCTCTTCTCCTACGGTCCCTCAAGCTCCGTCTGAGATTGTGGATCCACCTCTACGTCAATCCACACACATTCGTAAGTCTACAAAGTTACCAGATTTTGCTTATTCTTGTTATTCTTCATCTTTTACTTCATTTTTAGCTTCTATTCATTGTCTCTCTGAGCCCTCTTCCTATAAAGAGGCAATTCTTGATCCTCTTTGGCAGCAAGCTATGGATGAGGAACTTTCTGCTTTGCATAAGACTGGTACTTGGGATTTGGTTCCTCTACCTCCTGGTAAGAGTGTTGTGGGTTGTCGTTGGGTGTATAAGATCAAGACTAATTCTGATGGATCAATTGAGCGATACAAAGCTAGGTTGGTTGCAAAAGGGTACTCTCAACAGTATGGTATGGATTATGAGGAAACATTTGCTCCTATTGCAAAAATGACTACTATTCGTACTCTTATTGCAGTAGCTTCCGTTCGTCAGTGGCGTATCTCTCAACTTGATGTTAAAAATGCCTTCTTGAATGGAGATCTTCAAGAAGAAGTTTATATGGCGCCACCTCCTAGTGTTTCACATGATTCTGGGTATGTTTGCAAGCTAAAGAAAGCGTTATATGGTCTCAAACAAGCACCTCGTGCTTGGTTTGAGAAATTTTCTGTTGTGATCTCTTCCCTTGGATTTACTTCTAGTAGTCATGATTCTGCTCTTTTTGTTAAGTGCACTGATGCAGGTCGTATCATTCTATCTTTATATGTTGATGATATGATTATTACTGGTGATGATATTGATGGTATTTCAGTTTTGAAGACAGAGTTAGCTAGACAGTTTGAAATGAAGGATTTGGGTTCTCTACGATATTTCTTGGGTATTGAGGTAGCCTGCTCGCCCAGAGGTTATCTTCTTTCTCAGTCGAAATATGTTGCAGATATTCTTCAGCGGGCTAGACTTACTGATAATAAGACTGTTGATACTCCCATTGAGGTTAACGCAAAATATTCTTCTTCTGATGGTTTACCTTTGTCGGATCCTACTTTATATCGTACTATTGTTGGAAGTTTGGTATATCTCACTATTACTCGTCCAGATATTGCATATGCTGTTCATGTTGTTAGTCAGTTTGTTGCTTCTCCTACTACAGTTCATTGGGCAGCTGTTCTTCGTATTTTGCGGTATCTTCGGGGTACAGTCTTTCAGAGTCTTTTGCTTCCATCCACATCTTCCTTGGAGTTGCGTGCATACTCTGATGCTGACCATGACAGTGATCCCACAGATCGCATGTCTGTTACTGGTTTCTGTATATTTTTGGGTGATTCTCTTATTTTTTGGAAGAATAAGAAACTATCTATTTTTTCTCAATCTTCAACCGAAGCAGAATATCGTGCTATGGCATCTACTACCAAAGAGATTGTTTGGCTACGTTGGCTACTTGCAGATATGAGAGTTTTTCTTTCTCATCCTACTCCTATGTATTGCGACAACCAGAGTTCTATTCAAATTGCTCACAACTCGATTTTTCATGAACGAACTAAGCACATTGAGATTGATTGTCATCTTGCTCATCATCATCTCAAGCATGACACAATTACTTTGCCATTTGTTTCTTCTTCTTTGCAGCTTGCAGATTTCTTTACCAAGTCGCATTCTATTTCCCGTTTTCGTTTTCTAGTTGGCAAACTCTCGATACTTGTAACTGCCGCATCGTGAGTTTGAGGGGAGATGTTAAGAAATATAGTATTATTTTATTTTATTGTTTATTAAGGGTAGAATAGTTTTTTTAGTTTATTTTGTTTTAGCCTATATATATTTAGGTTAACTCATCTTTTTGTATTCACTTTTCATTATGCAGAATTAATAAAACCCTAGCCTCCTTTTTTCTCTTTCTTTTCTTTGAATTGTTTAACTTGCACGTCCTCGACTTCTCCTAGTAAATGCATATCCTCTTAGTTCTACGAGCACACAACAAATGTACTTCAACCCTAATATTTTTCAGGGTTTTGGCTGTATGCAAGCACATAATTCTTAAAAAAAAAAAAATTAGAAAAAATCAATTTTAATAGAATCGAACGTGAATTGTAAATAAATAAAAAAGAATTCAGTTACACCTAGTACTAAGATATATTAAGATATATTTATTCAAGTTAATACGTAGGAAGAAGAAATCAATGTAGTTTTTTAAGCATCATCAAGTTATTCAAGTGCATATGTGTAATGTACTCTGTATGTGAATTTTCAGAAGTTTCTGTTGTCTTTGAATTTTTATTTTGCAGCAGCTTTTCTTTGTTTTGGACCAAAATAAAATGATACTTGACGAGTTGTTTTTTTTTATGGAATTTAAGGGTCGTTCTCCTCGTGTTTCAATTTTTTATTTTGAGTTTTGAATTTATTTTGGATTTTATATTTTGAGTGTCCATTTTGAAATTGTTGAAAACGTATTCTTTTGTCATTTTGAAAACTTGTTTTCAAAAATAAAAAATGAAGTTTTGGCTTGGTTTTGATTGAAAACAGTCAAAACGACTTTTTTGGCGTTTTCTATTTCTTTGTAAATTTTGAATTTTTTTTTTTTATAAATTCATTTTTGAAAATAGGTAAGCAAAAACTGAACACTGAAAATGGCCTGAAAAC
Source organism: Fraxinus ornus (assembly GCA_903798235.1). Lineage (NCBI taxonomy): Eukaryota > Viridiplantae > Streptophyta > Magnoliopsida > Lamiales > Oleaceae > Fraxinus > Fraxinus ornus. The sequence goes on from CAIGRF010274988.1 coordinate 40,129, forward strand.
AGTAAAAAGAACATATCCCAATTGTTTGATAATGATATTTTGTCTTTAGTATATATAAATGAATAAAATATTTACTGTTCTGCCTTTAATTGAAAAAAAAAAAAAAAAATCACCATTCATTTATAAGATCGTCTAAAGCTTAATTAATTTTATAAAGTTAGACTTGCAATAGTCACGGGACAATTAAACATAGATTGGGACAATTTTGTATGATTGTAACAAAAGGTTAAAAACCAACCTCTCAAAGTAATAGATGAAGGACCAATACTGCAATTCTCTATTTTTGATGTATCGACCCGTAATTGTACAAAAGTGGTCTGGGCTAACTCTACATTCAGTACCTATAACTGGGCCGGTAGCCCAAAAGTATGGCCCTATCGAGACCCACCTATTCAAATTCTGGTGTGCGACGCGTACGGTAACGGCAAAAAGAAAAATAAATTTATCAAATTTACAAACGCATAACTAGCCGTTATCATTTTATCATTTCGCTAAAAAATTGATAAAAAAGGAAAGAAAATACAGATTTCTCTCCCAGGAGCTCTCTCCGTTTTCCATTTCTGTAGAAACTCTCTTAAAAAAAGAAATTTTCTCTGAAAAGGAATTAAAGAATAAGAAATACTGAATAGAGTGTTGAATTATTGGCTTTGAGTGATCAATGCTGCCGGTGATTTTTCAAGAAATCTGAGGATTCTTTTCAGGGTAAGTAATTCATTTTCTTGTTATTAGTTTCAAGGTTTAACTTCATTTTTCTGGGATTTCGCTGTAGTTGATATTTCAGGTGTTCTTTTGCTGGACTTTCTATTTTTTGTTTTATTCTTTTCAAATTATAATTTCGTGACTGTTTATCTCTTTTTTTAAAATCTTTTTTTTACCCCTTTTTGGTAGTTCTTTACGATTCTGTATTTTGTAATTTAATCGTATGCAGTAAGATTTAAGAATAATGCAATTTTATTATTATTCATTTTCTTTGAGTTTTTAAATTCGAGGACTTCATAGTGCCATTGTGGATTTTTTTTTCTGTTGTATTGAGATTTTGAAAGCACTTGTAAATTTGTTGGAAACGCGACTGCAATTATAATGTTGGTTCTTTCTATTATCTTTTCCCAGTGGATTTACCATTATTTGAACCCTAGAATTTTATGTTAAGTGCTTTTTGCGATAATTATGGATAATGATGATCTTTCTTAGATACTGGGCAGAAAAGTACTGTTTGATGAAGATGACAATTGGGACACCAAAAACACCATCATCAAAGAGCAGGAGGACTCCAGCATCTACCCCTGGTGGCCCAAAAGTGCAGGAGGAGAAAATTTTAGTGACTGTTCGAGTAAGGCCACTAAGTGCAAAAGAATTAGCTGCCTATGATCTTGTTGCATGGGATATTACAGATGAAAATACTATTGTATCGAAGAATCTATACCACGAGAGGCATGCAGGACCATATACATTTGGTATTAACTAAACTATATCCCGATCTATTACCGAAATACTATTTTCAAAAGTGGTGAATTTTTATATTTATTCGTCTATGGCAGACAAGGTTTTTGATCCGACTTGCTCAACCCGGAAGGTTTATGAAGAAGGGGCAAGAGATGTAGCACTCTCTGCTCTTAGCGGAATCAATGGTAAAATAAATACTAGAATACTGTCTGGAAAATTTAGTTCTGATAATGTGTGTGATTTTGGTTGTCTTTTTTCTGTTAGCTCGTAAATGTCATCTGTTTTCATAATTGCAGCAACAATCTTTGCGTATGGGCAGACTAGTAGTGGAAAGACATTCACCATAAGGGGCATAACTGAAAATGCTGTCAGAGACATTTATGAGCACATCAATACTGTAAGCTATATTTGTCTCGGAATCTGTTATCAGTTAATTCTGAGGGAGCATATTTTAGCACCGTATATCATGTTAGAAGGCCTTTGCTTAAGTTCGACTTTGGTTGTGATTTCTCTGACGATTAGATTTTCTGTCTTGTCTTGCAGAATCCGGAGAGGGAATTTGCTCTTAAGTTCTCTGCCTTAGAGATTTATAATGAGACTGTTGTAGATCTCTTGAACAGAGAATCAGGCCCCCTTCGCCTGTTAGATGATCCTGAGGTAAAAAAACATTAAGATTAAATATTGAATTGTTCTGTAGATTGGTTTCTTGAAATGGTCCTTTCTTATGCAGAAAGGGACGATCGTGGAGAAGTTAATTGAAGAGGTTGTCAAAGATGATCAACATTTGAGGCACTTAATTAGTATTTGTGAAGGTTATAAGCAGCCCGTTATTTTTCTCATCATTATTGCCAACATGTTGCTCCACTTTTTCATTCCATTTTCTGCAAAGAAATTAAATAAATTAGTATCAAGCACGATAATGTCCTAATCCAGCCTTCACAAATGCACTTGCTTTCAGCCAACAGGCAGGTGGGTGAAACTTCTCTAAATGATAAAAGTTCAAGGTCACATCAGATAATTAGGCTGGTAAGCTTGCATTGTATATTTGTATTAGTACTATTTTGTATTCTGGCACTTGTATTTATGAAAATGACTCGAAAGTATTTGGTAAGGTAATTATATTTTCAGTTTACAACTGTTTGAGTGGAATGCCATGAGTTTCATCTTTCTTTCTAATTCTACGTGCTTCATACACTGGCTTCTTTCTCAACTTTCCTCTTGTTCTTGCTTACATTTTAATGTGGCCAATTTTTGTAATTTTTTGTCTGACTGCTTATTAGATACTAGACTCTTGTCCAATTGTCCCACTGGATGATGTGCTTTTCATCATTCTTCATGTACTCATTTTTCTTTACTTTGGGTTACCAACATCTCTCTTTCTATTCTCATCGTACAAATTTATGAACTAACTACACATTAATTTCCTCAATCTTTTGTACATCTTTGACTTTGTATATATGATAATTGTGGTTGCTGAACATCACATCTACTTTTACCAAGGCAAACCAAGCTTTAACTCTCATTTATATAGAACAGAGATAATTTACCTAGTTTCTGATCTCTACTTTACATGGTAACTTCAGTTGTCTCTTCATATGTGCATGTGTATATATGAAGGATTTTTTTTTTCTTGTTTAATACTTCATATGGCTAAAATCTCGTGATACAGTGCATGATTTTTATCTTTTCTGTAAATTTGATATAGACCATCCAAAGTAGTCTCCGGGAAGATTCAAGGTGTGTGAAATCCTTTTTGGCAAGTTTGGTGAGTTTTCCGTCTGCCCTCTCCCAAGATCTCTTCTATTAACCACAATACAATCATCAAATATATAATTCTGGTTTTTACAGAATCTTGTGGATCTAGCCGGGAGTGAGCGTGCAATTCAAACAAATGCTGATGGTACAAGATTGAAGGAAGGGAGTCATATAAATAGAAGCTTGCTAACTTTGGCAAGTGTAATTAGGAAGTTAAGGTAATCAAATGATTGACAGAAGCCATATTAGCGTAATTATTTGATCTTCTTGAGCTCAATAACACAGTTTATTTATTTATCTTTTATTATTGTAGTTTACATTATATTGTGATCTTGGATAAACTGATTAACTAAAGATTGGAAGGGAGTGCATATGATTCCATACCCTTCCTTCTATTGATATGCAGCTATCAGAAGGAGAATATTTAATTAAAAAGTAAAAAAGAAGGGCACTAAAAATCTGTAATTTATCAATTCTATAAATCTACTTTGAGATGGCTTAATAAGAGTTCATTGGGTGCTAAGGATTATCAGTCTTAATGTTTTTGTATGTAAACAAAATTTAATTTCAGTATATGTAGTGATAGGTGCATACGATCATTTTCTCGTTGTTTTCTTTGCAGCGGGGGAAAGAGGGGCCACGTTCCCTACAGGGATTCAAAACTCACTAGAATATTGCAGACTTCAATTGGAGGAAATGCAAGGACTGCTATAGTTTGCACCATTAGTCCTGCTTTAAGTCATGTGGAACAATCCCGAAACACGCTCTCATTTGCAACTAGTGCTAAGGAAGTTACCAATACTGCCCAAGTTAACATGGTATGCCAATAAAACTTACTCATGCAAAATGAGATTTTTATTTTATTTTTTTGGGTTATTTGTGCAAATGCAAAATTTCTAATATTGGATTCAATGTACATCAGTACAAAGAACTTTAGATATCGTTATACCCCTCGTGACATTTATAATTGCAAGAGAATGTCTTTGCTATCAAATTGAAAAAAAAGCGTATGTTATGGAAACAAATATATTGTAGCAATCATGTGCAAACATAAATTATATGTTTTTTTAGTAATGCTACACGAACATAGGGGATGACCGAACTCACACACCTCGGGGGTTGGGCATTATTTTATTCGCGCGGGACCCACACGCAATGTGAGAGTCGGTCACCCGAGGTGTCAAACATTTTTGGATAAAGTGGCTTTACTCTATGTTTTTTAGGGAGGATTAGATATTATTAGACAATATTAAGAAAGAAAAATAAGCGAAAATCTTATTTATTGTACTGTCGGGTTTTATCCAATACTGTATTGTATGCCTTACTGCATGCACTTACATGTCTAGGTTGTTGCCGAGAAGCAATTAGTGAAGAACTTGCAGAAGCAAGTTGCCAGGCTTGAAGCAGAGCTCCAAATCCCCGAGCCATCAGCTTCTTCAAGTTTAAGGTCTTTACTGAGGCAAAAAGAATTGAAAATCCAGCAGGTACTGCAGGAGCTTTTTCTTTGATGAGAAGTCAACTAGTTTATTTTCTGTTCCAAGTGTTAGACAGAGATAAGGTTATTATATGATGAACGAATGTTCCTATTAAATCTCCTTTTGTTTGCATCTCTACTTAACAAGCCTCGACGACACGCAGTTTATGTTATGCACAATTTTTTTGTTATGTAGAAGAGAAAGATGGCTATGCATTTTATCGCAGAGCCAAGAATTCAAGGATGGAAAACAGGTTCTCAATTAAGCAAGAAACTGTCAAGAAACGAGAGTGGGCGAAGTTAGACTATAGAATAATCTAGTTTACTGGAAGGATATAGAACATATAGAAATCAATTTGTAGAGAGACAGCTAAATAAGAAAACAACAAAAAAAGAGCCTTTTCATTATTAAGTTTTTCATGTTGGAATTGTTGGGCTAAGCTATTCATTCATCTTCATTGAGCTGAGTAATGTCTAGATGAGCAGTCCTAACTGTGGAGAATTAGTTTCAAACTTGTTAAGATGGGCTCCTCTTGTTAGATATTTTACAATAGAAAAGTCAGGTTATGCTATCAGAATTGTGCAGGAGCATGCACTTGGTATAATTGTTTACATATTATCATCATGCACCATAATTGGGGGACAAAGTTGGGATGGCATTGTTGGCGCGGGTGCGTTCATGTTCGAGTATAGCAAGTATATAATGACTGCATATTCTGATCACAGATATTTTATGTGCAGATGGAGATGGAGATTAATGAGATTAAGCGTCAAAGGGACTTGGCACAATCTCAACTCGAGCTGGAAAGAAGTGCACACAAGCAGCCGAAAGTACGAATATGAGTTTCCTGACTTCTATTGGGGGGGGGGGGGGGCATCTTCTATCTCTCATACTTTCTATTTTATACTCATTTCAGGCATCGGATCATCATGGGCCTTCTCGCCAAGTAGTTAAATGCCTCTCTTTTAATAAAGAGGATGAATCAGTTTCTGCTCGACATGGCTCAAAAGCCAAGGCAAGAAACTTGGGGAGCAAGGCAGTCAGGCGGTCGGCTACTTCTTCTGACATCCTAGTAGAGGAGATCCGGAAGCTAGAGATGAGGCAGAGGCAGCTTGGTGAAGAAGCCAGTCGAGCGCTTGATCTTCTTCTCAAAGAAGTTGCATCTCAGAGGCTCGGAAGTGAAGATGCTGCTGAAACTATTGCAAAACTTCTATCTGAAATCAAGGAATTGCATGCAGCAAGTTCCATTCCAGAAAAGATCGAGATCAGAGATAAGGCTACATTGAAAGAAGAAATCGCTCGATTGAATTCTCAAGAAAGCAACATAGCATTTTTAGAAGAAAAGCTGGAGAATGTCCAGAGATCAATAGACAAGTTGGTCATGTATTTTCCAAGTGGGGGGGATTCTCCAGCTTTAAAGACTTCGTGGAAAAAGAAAAAGGTTCTTCCATTCACCTTAAGCAATACGGCCAACATGCCGAATCTAATAAGATCTCCATGCTCCCCTATGTCATCTTCTTGTAAATCAGTGGAATATGGAAATGAAAACAGAGCCCCCGAGATGGACAATCCTATTGTTTTGGGTGATCATGCATTCCAAGGACAAAAGGGCACTCCTTGTAGTGAACAAACTAGTTGCATCTCGTCCAGGGAGGGTACTCCCACTCAAAAGCAACCAAGTTCTGTCAGTGTTAAAAAACTGCAAAAGATGTTTAAGAAGGCAACTGAGGAGAATATTCGTAGTATTAAAGCTTATGTCACTGAGCTGAAAGAACGTGTGGCGAAGCTACAATACCAAAAACAGCTTCTTGTTTGCCAGGTAAGCATGCTTTTTTATTGTTTCCTTTCTTGTTTTGGCATTTATATTTAACAAAACAGGTTTAAACGATTGATCTAAATTTGTACCAGAATTTAGTTGCATAGTGCAAGATACATGAACACCATTTTATTTTGCTTGAAGCTAAGGTTCACAGTTCTTTTAGCTGCCATACATTAGTTTCCTTTTCTTTTGTTAGTAAGTCTTTTGATTAGAGTAGGGAACACGATGAGAAAGCAGAGCGTATCGCCACCATTCACGAGTCTCTTTATATTCGCGACTCTTGCCATATTTAAAAAGGTTGAAACTCCCAGGAAAAAAACTTTAAATTGGGAGGGCGATCCTCCAGTGAACTAACCAGGATTACTTTCCCAATGTTGCTTATAGGGATGTAGCGATATGTCTTCTTCATGGTTGGCCTGTGACCTGCTTCTTCTTCAATATTCTTATTTCATTTTTCCAAAAAAGTCCTTTGATCTGGACTGTACAGTCAACACCAATTGGCTTAGATTCTTGAATGGATGATTGTCATATGCCCTTTCAAGTGGAATTAAGTCAGCAAGTTCAATTGAATATTGTGATATTCATATCTGGTTATCATACGTCTGTTATGTGTTGTTATATGCTAATTGGCCTTAGGTGTTGGAGATGGAGGCAAATGAAGCTTCAAGTGATGAGGTCGAGATGATTGATCAATCTCCCATGTCATGGAGCTTGGTGTTTGAGGATCAGAGGAAGGAGATTATTATGCTGTGGCATTTGTGCCATGTCTCGATTGTTCACCGCACTCAATTTTATTTGCTATTTAAAGGAGACCCTTCGGATCAGATGTATGTGGAAGTCGAACTTAGAAGGTTAAAATGGTTGGAACAGCATTTAGATGACCTTGGTAATGCCAGCCCCGCGCTCTTAGGTGATGATCCCGCGAGTTCAGTATCCTCAAGGTACTTTCAAATGTTTCACAAATCTTCGAGTGCAATTGTACAAGTCATGTATGTTGTAACTAATACATTTTTATGAATGTGCAGCATCAAGGCGCTTAAACAGGAGAGGGAATATCTAGCAAAGAGGGTGAGCTCGAAATTAACTGCAGAAGAGAGGGAGTTGCTTTATTTGAAATGGAATATTCCACCCGAAGGAAGGCAAAAGAGGCGTTTGCAACTTGTAAATAGACTGTGGACAGATCCTCTGAATATGCATCACGTACAAGAAAGCGCCGAAGTTGTTGCAAAGCTTGTTGGATTCTGCGAGTCGGGGGAGCCCGTTTCTCGGGAAATGTTTGAGCTCAATTTTGTTCCCCATTGTGATAAGAAGACATGGATGGGTTGGAATTTGATATCTAATCTTTTACATTTGTAAGAAACGTTTAGAGTTTTAGTCTCTTCTATACTTGTTTGTGTAATTCTACAATTTCCACCTAGTCTTAAATAGCTTATGTTTCAATCATTTTGGCTATTTGATCATGTGAGAATCATAAAGGGTTGAGTTGGGACTACGTAGTCCGGTGGTACTCAAGCTGACCTCGTTCTTCTACCTCATCTTGACGAATTGACGTTATATAGTCAAAAGTTAACTCGACGTCATTCTTCCAATTCAATCCTGATTTGGTGGTGTTTTGTTTTGTTTTGTTTTTTTATTTGTTGTTTAACTAAATATTTATAAGCTAAAGTTGTACTTTTAACAAAAAAAAAAATGATTTTTTTAATTAAACATAAGGGTAAAAATTGTTAATTGAGGGTCTGGATATTACAAGAGCGAAAGGAGGGAACCGACGTTATCAAAATATTAGCTTGAGGACCTACTTGCTCTTGTTCATAGGTTGGGTACTTCAGATGTAATTTTCTCGAAACAACCCATTCCAACCCCTCAGCCCTAAAAGCAGCTCTGTGCCACAGCCGAATACGCTTTCTACCTCTTTGCATTCTTTTGAATTTACCAAATCAATATATACATGCACACATAGATACAGAGTGAGAATGGGCAGAGAGATGGCTAATTCAATACCTAATCAGAAGCAGCAGCCTTCGGCGATGTCGTACACGGTGGAGCAACTCGTCGCCGTCAACCCTTACAACCCTGACATCCTTCCAGATCTCGAAAACTATGTGAATGAACAAGTACGTTACATGCGTGTATACTTGTTCGTTTATCTGTCTGTTTGTATTATTGTGTACGTTTATTTGGATGTAATTTAATAACTGTGTGAATTTTTGTTTTTGAATTGTGAACTGGGAAAATTAGGTGTCTTCTCAAACGTATAGTTTGAGTGCAAATCTCTGCCTTCTTCGTCTCTACCAGGTTTATTAATATTTTGTTTAATTTTAATGTGTTGCTTTATAGATAATAGTAATATTTATCAATTTACTAATTTTATGTATTTCCTAATGCAGTTCGAGCCAGACAGAATGAGTACTCAAATTGTTGCCCGCATTTTGATCAAGGTACAATGAGGAAATATATTGAGTAAAAAAAAATTAATTGTCCTGCCTTTTTGGTTCTTTCTTTATTAATTCTTTATCTTGTGTGGTTTCTTTGATTTTTAATCTATATGGAGCAGGCTTTAATGGCAATGCCAGCACCAGATTTCAGCCTTTGTCTCTTTTTAATTCCTGAAAGAGTGGTACTTATCTTGTTCTTCATCACATTTCTTACGACTGTAGTGTAATTCCATAATGTTGTGTAATGCTTATTTGTTGCCTTCTAAGTATTGTATTTTATGTATTTTGAAAAATTAGTGCTGATTTCATTGTCGTCAGATATTATTGAGAGCAGTGACAAATTAATAGTTTAGAAATGAGAGCGAATCACATTTTCTGAGTCAATCACCAACAAGAATATGAATTCATTAAATAGATGGACTGTTGTTTGGTAGTAATTGGGAAGTCAGAAATAGAATTAGAAACAACCCATTTTAATTTTAGATGGTCCCTAACAACTTTCAATTCCACTCCAAGCAAAAGGTTTTTGTTTAGATTGGGGTTAACTTTAAGGAGTTTTCTATCTGTCAGTGTTTTGGAGTCTCAGATGAACCCTTGTCCTGCCTCTAAATGTTGCAACTGTCTTGGTTGATGGTTCATATTTCTGGCAGTCTTTCGAAAGATACATTTCTAGTCCATTGGTTTCCGGATGAGAATGGGGAATAAGAGGGTGACATTATAGACTTATATATAGTTACCTACCAATTCGACAACTAATGGGCACATACTAATTTCTTTTTACGCCCGTTTGATAGAAATTATAATTTAGATTTTTATCAAAGTCAAAGTTAACAATTAATTTTAACCACATATTTCATGGGATCCACAACTTTTCAACCACACATTTCATTAACTTTTTTCAAAATATGCTAAAAATCTGATTTTAATCTCCACTAAACATGGGCTACATATCACCTAAAAGAGAAAAAGGTCCAGTATGCTTTAGAGCTATTTATGGAGAAAATTAAAAATTAAAAATGTTGATATGCCTTTTTCCCCTTATAAAAATGATATTTTTATGGACTGAGTTTGTTGTCTTTTCTTGGCTTTTTAGATCACATGCTGCATTTGTTTCAGTGCGGTTTTAGCTTGTCATTTCTTAGAAGACTTTCCTTTCACTTTTCCTTTGATCGGTTCTCTTCTCTTGTTGATATTACCAGCAAATGGAAGAACAGTTTAAGACACTCATTGTTCTCTCACACTACTTGGAGGTATTTTTTTTACTGCACATTCCTTGGGTCTTGAAACAAAGTACTTAGGTTGAATGTCTGAATTGGCATACAATGGTAAGACAGAGATCTTATTATGTTCCTATGTTTTCATCTCCAGACAGCCAGGTTCTCCCAGTTTTGGGACGAAGCAGCTAAGAGTCGCCACATATTAGATGCTGTACCAGGTATTCCAAAATATCAAGTTTATTTATTTTTTATTTATATTTTATCATTTTGCATCCCAGTTCATTGATTATGTACTCACTGCATGGTGTTGATTTCCTATATTGAGTTCACGAGAACTGATCTGTTTTTCTCGAAGTTTTTCTGTAACATAAAGGACTTGTGGAGATGAGGAATTGGGTCAATATATGATGAACATTTGATGTAAATGGATGATATAGAGGTGCAATCTGGTTTTCCATGATAGGAGATCTTTCATATATGTTGATCTTCATGCCTATATGTATTTGGGGCAGAGGGAGGTGGCAATGATGAACCCTTGACACACTAGAACTTTCCAAGTTTTTGTCACATGCTAAAAGTGATTGAGAATATTATTGTATTAATAGAAACAGAGATGATTAATGTGTGACTGATGGAGACATTTCATTTCCATGTGCTGCTTACTAATCTTGATTTGCGAGTCTACTTGTAATGATGATGCCATTTTCAATCTTGATATGTGAACATAACGTGCCTGTATTGGAAAATTGGTTGATGCGTGGATGATATTTTCATTGTGGGAAAGATGAAGCAATCCCGGTTCATGGTTGTCTCTCTCTGTTCTCTGGAACAAACAGCACAGTTTGCTTTCTGGAATTCAATATTCTTTGATGTGGTCTGTTATTGGACTTGCACGTACATCTAATAAAGTTGCATATAAAATGTCAGGGTTTGAACAAGCAGTTCAGGCCTATGCAATTCATGTACTTTCACTGACTTACCAGAGGGTTCCGAGATCTGTTCTTGCCGAGGTATGGTTCTCTGTCCTCATATTATTTTCCTGCCCAGTGCTTAGAAATAATTTTGATGCCTGGAGAAAAGCTCTCGACTCACTTTCTCAAATAGCAACAGTGATTAAGGCTTCTCTGTGTACCCTTTCCCAATTAGCTATTTATCAAGTTGGTTTTAGTTGTGAATTTAGCTTGTGCGTATATTTCACAGGCCATCAACGTCGAAGGTATGTCTCTTGACAAGTTCATCGAGCACCAAGTATCCAACTCGGGCTGGGCTATAGATAAGGGCCAACTCATTATTCTCCCAAGCAATGAATTCAACCATCCAGAGCTCAAGAAAAGTACCGCAGACAGTGTTCCATTGGAGCATATCGCCCGTATCTTCCCTATTCTTGGCTGACAAGAATCCCGAATTTTGCTATTATTGATCAAAGCCTAGAATGGGATATAAAATTTAAGCCGCAGCATAGGGTGAATATAGTTTCTGTTCAGAAGGCTAAACTGATATCTTTTTTAATCTGCCATGTTTTTGTTGATTTGGTGTAACGATTATAAAACCTGCTGTCTTCTTTTTATCTGTATGGAGAGTTTATTAGGTACCTGTATTCCTTACACCTGTGGGGTCATTAGCAATTTCCATGCAAGGAATTCGATTAGCAAGGCCATCCTCTACTTTTAAACAAGAGCAAGGTCGTTATTAACTTTTTAATATAATTGTATAATTAATCTTGAATGATAAAAATTGATTAATTTTTTGGTAAATTGCCATACATTTGGCTTTCGTGAGTAAAAGGTAATTGAATGATGGATTTTGTGGATAGATTGGTTTGATGAGAGGTTGTGAGTTAGATAAGTGAAATCTGAGTAAAATAAGAACTACTTTAAAAAGTAATGTGTACATTAGAAACAAAAAACATTTCTGAGTCCTCTCTAAGTTGGTGATTATTCATTTAAATATTCTCAAATTTTAGCATTGATTGAACTTGGGTTAAATGTTTCATTAGTCACTCAACTTATGCCTCATTTACGATTTAATCATTGAATTTCAAAATGCTTTCAAATAGTCATTGAACATTAACACATTATACTTCATCACTCATTCTTCATTAATCGTCAAACTTATACCTCCGTCACACTTTACTCATTGAATTTAGTGACTTTACTCATTGAATTTATACTCCCGTCACATTTTACTTACTAACTTAAAAATGCTTTCGAGTGATCACTGACTTTACTTGCTGAATTCAACTATTTAAAAATTAAAAAAAATTGAAGTATAAAATACCATACATGAAAACGATGTCCTTCTTCCAGCTTGATTTACCTCGTAATTACTTTAAAAATTATATTTTGTTAGTATTGAGTAATATTATTAACTCTGAATCAAAAATCCCATAGCATGTTTGATATATAAAATTTTATTTTCTTGATTTGGGTCTACAATCTTAAATTGAAATAAAGAAATAATTTTTCTACATTATTTTTTCGATGTAAAGGAAGATTATGAATTAAATTAAGATTTATGTCGATTTGAACCTAGCGTTCTTCTTTTTCCTTGAACATAGCTTTTGACGACTAAAAACTTCATATCTTCTTGACCAATGTCAATATTCTCGCCATAGATTGAATTTCATTATCTAGTCGATATTTATTTAAATTATTAATCTAGGTCAAACTTCACAAAAAATCAACTGTACTCAGAAACATTATGAAGTTAAGTGATCACTCGAAAGCATTTTAAAGGTCGGTGAGTAAAGCATGACGAATGTATAAGTTCAGTGGGCAATGAAACATTTA
>CAIGRF010275072.1:0-13498 GCA_903798235.1 Fraxinus ornus
TTATTTATTATTTATTATTATTATTATTATTTTTTGTATGGAGTTATTTTTATACGGTTTCAATTAGTTCACTTTGTCGTTATTTCGCGTGATATTTGAAAATTATATATAATATTTATTTCACTGAACTAGTTAGATTGAATGCTGCTTGATTTAGAAGATATTTGAAATATTTTCAAACCAAACTAAACATTTTTGAGAAGTGTTCATAAAGAGATTAAATTATAACTACATAAAAATTAATTGTGAATAAATATATAGTATTTGTTTATACCTTGAAGCGTGTACATAAAAAGTGAGTTGAATGATTATGAACAATTTATAAACATGAGCCAAACACAAATTTCTAGCACCATCTTGAATGTATGAACATGGACAAATTGTGACTTCAATATTTTTAGTGATTTTATCTTTCTGCATCATACAATGATTGTGCATCATACAATGATTGTAAGCACATTGTCAAACCATTTAAATATCTATATCTCAATCTTAATGGTTTTCTTCTTCTTTATCATATTGTTCACTTTTACACGACAACTGATAACGGAGAGATTTAAAACCAGATTTACGATATTTGGAGTTTTTATTTTTATTTATTTATTTTTTTTTCGAAGTTCAATGTTGTCATTCTAATCTTTCACTTCATTAAAGAAAATATAACAGAACATATCTTATATTCTCCTAGATATTCATTTTTATGGGAACATAACATTTTTATCATTTTCCAACTCTTCAATCACCAAAAAGATTATGTACAAGTTTTTGATTTATATCACGCCTGTATAACATAACTGAGTTAATTTAATCAATAGTCATTGAACTTTGTATAAATTACTAATTGCTCACAGAAATTTGAAAAGTTACTCTTCGCTCACTGAATTTTGTTACAAGTTACTACTTGCTCACCGAAACTTAAAACGTTACTAAAGTTACTCATCTATCATCCATATCATTTCCATCAGTGTTAACCATAGCAAAGTTCAGTATGCAACAAATAACTTTGTTCAAAGTTACGCAAGTAACAAGTAACCTTTTAAATTTTGATGAGCAATTAGTAATCTATAAAAAGATTCAGTAAGCAGTGAGTAACTTTTTAAAAATCGATGAGCAAGTAATAACATATAACAAAGTTCAGCAACTATTGATTAAATTATCTCTAACATAATCACCATCAATTAGTAAACCACTGAGAGAGGAGACAATTGCATTAAAAACCAATTAAATCTGGAACCAAAATTGCCTTTTCCCATCTGCAAAGCAATGGAAGTTGCACTCAGAAATGTTACGGCTGCTTACTAAAGTCCAAATGGAATCACTCAGAAAGCTGTTTCTGCTTCTTTTCTGCAGGCCTGTTCGCCTCGTCTTTCATTTTAGCTTCCCTTCGCTCCCTCTTCACTCCCTTTGCTTTGTTAGGCAGTGCCACACTTCCAACCTATATACGAGAGAAGTTGTTAGTGCTCATCAAAGGCCTAGCATGAAATACAGCCACTGATAAAATACATCAGCGTAAAGAATTCCCTGAATGGAAGACAAACGCTAGATACTGTTCAGTAACACAAAGCGATGGCTAAGCTCTCAAACAGGAATATGCAATCAAAGAGATGGCTAGCTCTCATCTAATGTTAATCAGGGATAGGTAATCCAATGGCTAGGATAGCACTACCAGTTAGAGGATCCCCTTTGTAGTTTTGATCTGATTACTTCACCCAGTGGTATGTTCGATAATGTGTTAGATAGCATTACCTTTTGATCTGGAATATAAATCTTCCCAATTTTCCCTTGTATTGCATCTTTGGTAACATTTTTCTCCTGAAAATCAAGAGCCAGAATTAGCATCATCTTAAACTGCAAAAAACATTTTTTAACTAGGCAAACCTTTTTCTTTGTTAATTCAGGGGCAATCTTCATGGCTTCTTTTCTCAGGCTGTCATCAGGAAGACAATGTCTTCGAACCACCATATCCATGGATGGACCAACTTCAACCAACTCCATCCTTGGCACTATAGTGCCAGACTTTTTAAGTCTCAGTGCACGAGTAAAGAATACTTTGTTTGAAGATATAGCTGTGCATACATAAACACGGTCCAGTCCAGCAAGGTTCAAATTAGTCACAACCTGCAAAATTGAGATTTGTACTTATCATGTTACTCATAAATTATATTAACATAAGCCGGGGAACACCAATGACAAAAGAACTAGAAGATAACAAAAGAATACAAACAAACCTCTCCACGGAACAAATCGAGTAAAACTTCTTTTAAATGCTTCAGCTCTTCAACACTCTCAAAACCTTCTCCAACGAAAGCAAAAAAGGGTTTAGACCCAATTTGAGGGGCCAATTTCTTATCATATGAGAAAGAGTTCATGCTTTTGAAATTTTCAACCCCAATCTCTACAAGATCATAAATGTGGTGATCATAGGTTCGTCCAATAACGAGATTGTTTGGCCGCTTCTTTGATTGAGAACCAAACTGCAAATGAGATAACAAGGGAACTCATTACAATAAATTATAAAATAAGAAACTGACCTGAAAACAGATTGCATTCACTTTACAATACTATTTTCATCGTTTACTGTCTTTTATATTTTTGAAGTGACCATAACATATAAACATAAGCTGCAAATCTAGAAGCACAATGGTAAGCACCAGTATTTCAATCCCAGGAGATATAAGGCCATGTTTGATATCCCCAATTTTATATGGAACTTGGAAATCATTTTCCATTTTCCAACTTTTACATTGTTTGATAGGCAAAATTTTGCTTGGAATTGGTTTTCCCCCCAACCCTCACGTGACCTCCTTTTCTTGGTTTTCATTGAATTGGTTTTCCCACCATTTTGGTGGGAAAATGGTTTTCCACCTTTTTTTTTTTAAGTTTTTTTATTTTTTTTAGCAATGGAAATAAATTATGTCCCCAATTGTAACAAATTCTATCCCTTTAATGGACAATTTTCGTGTAAAACAAAGTCAAACGAATACCAAAATATCCAAAATTTCAATATTTTCCACGTGAAAAATTATATTAATCAAACAAAATTAATTGACAATTCCCAAGAAAACAATTCTAGGCAATTCAATTCTCTAGAATTCATTTTCTTTCCACCCAAATTTCACTCTTGCAATCAAACGGACCCTAAGTTTATTTTTAATTGGTTGTGTTATTCATTCATGCATCTTTATATCGATCAAGACAACAGATCAGTGAGAAGGTAATGCAAGACCAGTAGTTGGACTATGATATGGCAAGTGTATTTTGTAAGCTTACCTAAACCATAAAATGGTGATAATTTGTGTACTTTTTATAAATTACAGGCTAATCTCGTGTATATTTTATTTGTAATGTGAAACTAAATGCTTGGAATGAAAATTGGATGAAATTTAAAAATGAGCTAGAGAGAGTATTACAAAGTTCAAGGACTAAAATGCAAAATTTTCAAACGTTTATCACATGATAATGAAAGAATGTTGAGAGTCAACTGGATGCAAATGGAAGACAAAGGATAGAAAGTGCATGAGAAAGGGACTAAATCACAACCTTGAAGAAGGCTAGGGAGTTGAAGTTGGTCCTGTAGAAGTGAAAACGGTGTGATCGAACCATGTAATTGGGGTTGCACTCACAGCCTCAAAACTTCCAAAGCTCGAAAGCAATTTGGATGAATGGTGCGAACGCATTTGTTAAAGATGGGCAGTCGAGCCAATTTCTTTATATGATTACAACTCTGTAATTTAACCTATCATACCGCAGAGAACATGTCTAGCAAGGAGAAAAAAGGCAATTAAATGAATGTAAAATAAAACTAGGTATTTGGGTAAGCATGAGTATTTCGAGCAGACTTTTGTGCAACACCCTCTTCACATCGCTGCAAAACCTTTGTGGCATTGTCAAAGACAAATTAGTGAAGGTTGACAAATTCATATATCTAGCAAACTATATAGTCTATCTCATCTTGAGGCATCCATTCTTGGCTACTGATAGAGCGCTTATGGATGTGGGGAGGGCAGTTGATTTTGAGGTTGAATGAACAAGAGTTAACAATCAACGTCTTCAAAGCACTCCAATTTAAGAATGAATTGGGTTAGTTTTTTAAGATTGATGTGATTCACAAAGCAGTGATAGAGATTAGAGACATTCATATTTGATCACCCTCGAGACCTACTGGAAACTTGCTTGGTGCACAATGAAGATCTGCCATCAAAGTTAGAAGAAGCCAAAGAACGTGTTCGCTCCTTGGAAGCCAGTCCACCATTCTCCAAGCAGCTAAAGTTGGAGTTAGGTAAATGTCTACAAAACCTCTACCTTCCCTTCAAAAAGCTCCAACACTTAAGCTAAAACGGTTGCCAACCCAAACTGAAAAAATTGAAACCCAAGAGAAAATATTATAACCCATTTTCCTAATTGTTCACGTTCCCGTCTTTTTTCCAGGGTTCTAAAATGCGCGCATATGCTCGATGCTTTTTCGAAATGCCTCGCACATGGGGTATGCGTGTGATAATGCAGTCAACCACCCCTTTCATTGACCACATGCATGCATAAGCGCCAAAATGCGCACTCATTTTTGTTAAAAATTGTCTAAATTAAACCTGCAAAGCCCAACCAATTTTTATAACTTTAAACAAACAATTTTTTTTTTTTTAACGCAAAATCACTATTCAAAACTCTATTTGGAATAATTCACCAGTATGTCAAAATATAAAATTTATTGTAGAACACCCTCGTGAAAATAAGGCAACACGTACATAATTTAGGCAAAATATAATTACTTCCCATTTATTAACATAGTGCTTTTAAAAAAAATAATATAAAATAGTGAAAATAAAAACAAAATAATCCCAACATAACTAATGCCTACTGATCCGAGCCGAGCTNTTATCTCGAAACTTTCACCTCCATGCCTTCAATGTGTCCTCCATACGCCTCGGCAACACCCAATCCATGTGTTGCGATGCCAAGATATCGTTCCATAGAAAACGCGCAGCATCACAATGAAGAAACAAGTGGTCAGTCGTCTCCATGTCCCTCTTACACATATAACACCACTTTGCAACATAGAAACCCCTTGTTCGAAGATTGTCCATCGTTAACACCTGTCCTCTGACCGTCTCCAAAGTAAAAATGCCACTCGATGGGGACAGTTTACATTACCAAACCATCTTCCAGGGGAATGAACTCTCTTCAATTCCCAATAAGGATCTAAAATAAGTGCGAACTGGGAAGATACCATCACGTGTCAATTTCCATCTGCTACAATCACCCTCTCCTACCCTGATATGAACCTCATATAAAGATGTCAAAAACAGCGCATAATCATCCAATTCCCAGTCCTGCAAACCCCGACCAAAAACAATGTTCCAACTGGAGCTCCCATTATAGAAATCTAAGATATCATTCACCATGGCAGACGGTTCCAACGCAATTAGGTACAAAGAAGGAAATCACAATTTAAGCGATTGATGTCCACACCAACAGTCATCCCAAAAACTGATGGAATTGTCATTCCCCACTATAAAAGTCAATTTATCCCGAAAGTCACTCCACCCTCGCCGATTTAAACAAACAAATTGAGCCAACAAACATCAAATTAACTCAAATCACCCAAGCACATGAATTATATACAACAATATGTAGGGTTTTGACGTTTAACTAAAAAAATCAAAAATCATAACAGATTTTTCGAAGAGTTGCAAACTATTTACGCTGAGCCCAAGCCTCCTTCGGTCTTTCTCTAATATTACTAACAAGTGATGCCAGTTACGAACAAGCTTGAATTGTTAATGGTTGTGATGATGAAAAAGTTAATAATAATATCCTACCATCTGTAAAGGTAATAGAAATTCTTGAGTTGAAATAAGAGAGCTTGATGAAGATGATCTTACATCGGATGACACGAAGATGACTTGGATGAAAAAGAGTTTGAATTGAAATTTTAAAAAAAAGTTGAATATATTAATGATTTTTTTAAGTCGATGTTAGTGTTTAATTTAATTGTAAGAATTGATTACAAAGTAATTGTAGTATTTATGATATTAAACATTATGTTTTTGTTAAAATGTTAAAAATCTAAAGAATATGCATTAAGTTCAAAGTATTTAAGATTTTGAGCAATATATATATACATTTGAAAATTTGAAGAATATATATAAAGTTTAAAGAATCCATAATTTTATTTTATTTATTTATGAGATTATAACATTAAAAATTAGAAAAACGCTTAGTTACATATATGCTTTGTATAGGCATGCACATTCATGTAATATTTGATGTTCGATCGAAATCACGCATTACGTGTTTTAGAACCTTGCTTTTTCTATGTAAACACAAAGCTTTTCTATGTAAACACAAAGCCCAATTACATTTACAGTCAGCATTCAATTTACATTTGCAAGTTGAAGCATAAAAATTATAAGTTGCAAGTATTACATGGACTCAAAACTTCTTTCAACAGATTTTTCAGCACTCCCATAGTCCTTAATCCACTCAAAACTAAAATGAGCCACGAATAAGTTGTCCTGGGAAAATCACATGCAAGAAACTGAGAAAGAAGATTTGTCAACACGATGATCAGTAGGCGGCCCAGCGAGAAGAACCATCGCCTATTTTAAGGATTGAATTCAAATTTTTAACAAGCTTTTGATCAAATAAAAAATTAAAATAGGAATAGAGGATTGAAATTTGAGGAACTGAGCTATTTTTAGGATCTAAGACGGGTAGAGGCCTTTAATTTGACTAATGGCTACAATACTTTTAAACTTAGTCACCTTAACCACTAAATTTTAATTTTGTAAATATCTTATTCATACAAGCATATTCAAACAAATGTAAATCGATAAGAGAAGGCTTTCTTATCCTCCTCGAGGTGAGGAGTTTATGTGAGCTAGTAGGGCATTTGATTGTACTTATTGTGGTCTAGAAAAAATAACTTTTTTTTTTTTTTTTTTGCTTAAAATGCATTTTGGAATAATATTTTGATGGAGAATGTGTGGCCAGAAAATAGAAAATTTTTGGATTTGCAAGCAATATTTACTGAAAAATGTATGGTTGGAAATAAAAGAGAAAAAAATGTATTTTGAAAATAATGGGGAACCAAACAAAGGCTAAGTGTCGATATCTATTCGTTATAAATTAAATATTGTTTTTAAATGAGTGCAATTCTATTTACATCTAAATATGTGATGTTGGTTCTCAATAAGATATATGCTTGAGTTTTGACTATATTTGGTCTCTTTTATTTTCGTTAATTTTGTAATAATATTTTGATGGAGAATGTGTGGCCAGAAAATAGAAAATTTTTGGATTTGCAAGCAATATTTATTGAAAAATGTATGGTTGGAAATAAAAGAGAAAAAAATGTATTTTGAAAATAATGGGGAACCAAACAAAGGCTAAGTGTCGATATCTATTCGTTATAAATTAAATATTGTTTGTAAATGAGTGCAATTCTATTTACATCTAAATATGTGATGTTGGTTCTCAATAAGATATATGCTTGAGTTTTGACTCTATTTGGTCTCTTTTATTTTCGTTTTCTTTTTGTTTTATAGTGCGCTATGAGCAAGAATTTCTAGCAAGGTAAGATAAGAATAATAAATTTTCTTTCCATTCAAAGAAGTTACGTTCTAGTTAGTTGAATTTACAAAGATGCTTATTTTCTTTTCTTTTATTGGTTCCATATTTGTTGAATGAAAGATGTTCATTCTAAAGAGATTCAATTCGAAACGTTTATGTGTCTAAAGTTCAATATGGAAATAATTTCGAAAGTTTTCCCCGACTTTGTCCGTGGTGTTGAGACCCCATGAGGCGACTTCACTCCTAGGCTCCAACTCCAATTCTCCAACGTCCAAGTCTCCGAGCTATTTAGTTAATAGTAAGGACTTAAATAAGATAAATCCTTTTGAGTTTATAGATTAGATAAGAAAATTTTGAATGCATATTGCAAGCTATAATTTAAAGGCCCAAATTTAAAGTTCGTCTTAGGCTTTGAAAACTTAAGTCCAGCCCTGATTAAATTTTGCCCGCACTAAAACATATTTCTGGCTCCGCCCCTAGGCATAGGTTAAAACCAAAGATGCAAGAGGTTGTGAGAGGTACTTAAATGATTAGATGCAAGAGGTTGTGAGAGGTACTTAAATGATTAGATGCAAGAATTATATATCCTACATACGACAGTCATGAATGAGTCCAATACAGGTGGTACCCAAAAAAAGGAAAATCACAGTAGTTTCAAATAAAAACAAGCTTATTCCTACGAGTACAGTCACAGATTGGAGAGTTTGCATTGACTATCACAAGCTCAACAATACCAATAGGATCACTTTCCTGGAAAAGCTCACGCGTGCACTCACATTAATGTTTTGTGGACGGTATAATCAAATTCCTATTGTGAAAGATGATCAGAAGAAGATAACATTCACTTGCCCTTATGGAACATTTGCATACAGAAAAATGCCATTTGGTTTGTGTAACGCTCCAGTCACTTTTCAATGTTGTATGATGTTCATATTTTTTGACATGGTGTGGAACTACATTGAAGTCTTCATGGAATTCTCAGTATTCGGATCATTATTTAATGAACGCTTAGATCACTTGGGGTTGATGTTGCAATTTTTGTAAAGAAAACAATCTCGTACTTAACTGGAAGAAGTATCACTTCATGGTCAAGAAGGGATTTGTCAGCGCTTTATTTCAGCAAGGGGCATTGAAATCAACAAGACTAAGGTACAAGTGATGAAGAAACTACCTCCAACTCCAATGAAAATGATTATAAGTTTATTGGGACATGCAGGTTTCAATCGATGTTTCACCGAGGACTTCTCAAAAATCATCAAACCTCTTTGCAGTTAATTGGAAAAGAATGTTCCCTATCACTTCACTCTAAAAGGAACGTTTATCTCAACTCATGTACTTGTAGCACCTAATTAGAATTTGCTTTTTGAGCTGATGTGTGAAGTAAGGAACTATGCAATTAGAGCAATTCTCGATCAGCGCAAGAATAAAATCTCACGTGATTTGCTACACCAAGAAAACTCTTGTTGAGACTCAGTTAAACTACGCTACTAAAAAAATGATTTTGATAGTGGTTTGTTTTTGACAAATTCAGGTATTAGTTAATTGAGTCGAAAGTTATTGTATACAAAATCATGCAGCGCTGAAGTACTTGCTGAATAAGAAAAATTGGAAGCTAAGATTCATCATATGAATACTTCTATTGCATGAATTTGACTTAAAGATCAAGGATAAAAGGGGTGCAATAATCTGGTAGAAAATCATCTATCTCGTCTAAAGTCATAGGAACGTGACCTTACAAATAAAATAAATAAAGTTTTTTCACCACTTCTACAAATTTGGACTTCACCTTGATATGTAGTTTTGTTGTACCAAGGTGATGTCCCAATTTGTATAAGTGTCTTATATGGAAATACTTCAATTATTTCATCTTTAGATTTTGTTCCAAGCAAAATAAATGATATGCTACCAAGTTCTCGCACCCCTTTTTATTCCTAATTTCTAAGTTAAACTATTGCAATAGAAGATGAAGTCTTGACATCACGTCTTTCCTATTCAATAAGTATCTTAACCCTGCAAGATCTGTATATACAATAGCCTTTGACCTAATCAAGACCTGAATTTGTCAAAAACAAACACTACAGTCAAAAGCTCTTTTTCTATAGTAGCGTAGTTCAACTAAACCTCAACAAGAGTATTAATAATACATTGAATCACATATGAAATTTTATTCTTGTATTGACCCAAAACTGCTCCAACTGCATAGTCACTTACATCGCACATTAGCTCAAAACACAAATCTCAATCAGATGCAACAAGTACATTGCTGAGACCAACTTTTCTTTAAGAGTGTTGAATGCAGTCAAACACTCTTCAGAAAAATGAAAGGAACCATCATTTTACACTAAACTGTAAAGAGGTTTGGTAATTTTTTAAAAGTGCTTGATGAGACGCCTATAGAAACAATGTCCCAATAAACTTCTCATCCCTTTTTTACTGAAGTTGGTGAGGATAGTTTCTCTTATCACTTATACCTTAACCTGATCGACTTCAATACCCATAGCTAAAATCAAGTGTTCCAAGTCAATCTCTTCTTGAACCTTTAAGTGACACCAATTAAGTACGAAGTCGGTTTCTTCACTTTGTTGCAACACCGACCCCAAGTGATCAAGCATTCCCTAAATGATGACCTAAATATTGAGAAATAGATTTGATGAGAGTAAAATATAAACATAAGATGCAAATATAGAAACATAATGCTCAGCAAGAGTTTTTAATCCCAGGAGATGCAAGTTATTTTTAATTGGTTGTGTTATTCATTAATGCGTCTTATATTGATCTGAACAAATGATAAGTGAAGAGGTAGTGCATGATGCAAGACTAGTAGTAGCAATATAATCCAATAAATTTCCATTAAAATTAGACTTGTACAAGCTCTGTTATTGAATGCATGCATGGTCGCCAAGCAGCCACCAGAATGACATTTGTTTAGGATCAAAGAGAAAACAAAACGGGACAAATTGGAGTGCACTACCTTAAATAAAAAAGAATGTCAAATAAGAAACTAAGAATCTTTTGGCTGAAATTCGTGAATGTAAGTGTCAGTCCGTAAGCATTTCTGAAATATCTCAAAATTATAACTCGTAAAAAGCGATGCCAAATAAAATCCAATAAACGAACTAGTATGCATTATGCATACCAAGTAATGGTGACCTATCATATGGTTATTACTTATTAGAGTGCCTTTACATTGGAATGTAAATGTATCAGCACTATGTTATAACATAGTTGTTCTTGCTAGTAGTATCTATGGAGGGATCCTAAATAGTTTCATTCATCACACTATTATAAGAATGCTTAAAAAAATCATCAGATAGTATACTTGGCGGTCGGGTCTTGGAAAGAAACAATCAGATTAATAAAAAGAAAAAGTGGTTAAATTGAAATATATTAAAAAGAAAAAGAAAAAATGAAATAGGTGACCAAACTGAAACAGAATTATAAATTTGGTGACCAGAAGAGGTTTTGAACTTGCCAAGCTGAACTAAACATAATGGGTTAACAGATTTTTGAGGCCATGTCAAATTTTCGGTCAACCAATTCCCCAAGATGGATGGACAGAAATAGACTGAAACAAAAATGAAGTTCAAGACTAATTTGGAATACAAAAAAGTTACATGACATAGCCAGCAAACAAAGGAATTCTATTCTCTCTCTAAACAAATTAAGTTCTTTATAACTCGGAAGAACATTGTTCTCACTTCTTCGGGACGAAATAAAGTTGTCTGATAAGAAATGTCATCACAATAAAGTCCTCTCAAGTCTCGTCAGTAGGTAATAATCAAACCGACTGAAGCAAGGACAAAAATAGACCAACTCAATCAAAATCAACGTGCAATATTCGTCCCAAAATTTCACCACGCAATTTAAGCCTGTCATATGAATTTGCCAACCTTTTTTTTGATAGCCAGTCCAAGAACAGTAATCAAAATCAACCCTTTAATAACATAAAATACAGTCGTAAACATGAATTTTAGAGGGAAAAAGGACCATAGGTGTATGCAGTATGCTTGACTGATAATGTGAAAAAAAGAGAAATATCTTATATCATTCGTCATCAGCCTTGCATTAAGCAGAAATTCTACCAAACATAAGAGTATTAATACTCTCGACCACACAACAAACCTTTCCGCAAAGGAACCAACACAAACATTTTCAATTACTTCAAAACAAGACTTCCAAGAATTAAATAAAACAATGCCATCAACACCGCAAACCCCCAAAAAAAAAAATGAAAAATAGGTGCTGCACAAGTTTCACGTACCACAAACAAACTGCAGTCTGTTTTAACTGAGAAAAATTCCAGAGAAGTTTCGCCACCACTCTCGAATGGTCTAATGTTGTCATTTCTCCGCGAATACTTGACCGCATTATCTTTCTTCAGATGATAAATTTCAGTCAGTAGCGAATGCAACACGCTGCTAGTTTTTGTGCCGTGTAGGATTAACGTCTTCTTCCCAGTCTCCACCTGGAAAACTCAAACCTTCAATTTATCAGGCACAAACAGAAAAAAATAAAATAAAATACTTCATATTATCCAAAAATTAAAAATAAATTTGACAACTTTATTATTATCTAAATCTAAATTAAAAGAAATCGCTGATTTACGAGTTTAGGGGCACGTTTTTCTAGGTCTCGCTTGATTCTTCCTTTCTTCGGGGTCTTTATTTTCAACATGATTAGCTAAAATTTGGAGGAGAAATTGAAATACAATTACAAAACAGAAAAATTTCAATAAGGCGGGACAATTTTTTTAACGTCTGAATTGAATCGGAGCTAGGGTTTCCAATTTGAAGCTTCAATTTACAGATGGCAAAATTAGACCCCGTACGGTCATACAGGAACAAAATTGAATAATACACTTTGCACTAATTAAACAATTTAAAACGTAATTAATACGTTTAAAACCCAAAACCGAAAGGTAAAGAGTGAAAACAGTTGGTGTTTCTTCATCATTTTCCCATTTTCATTATACTCACAGTTGGTGGATCTCAGCCGACAACACCGTGATGCAAGGGCGGCGCCACCACCACCATCCTCAGGGTGCATCAAAACCCTTCACTTCCCTTCAATTTTCTTTGTGTTGTTTCAATTATAAAGGGTGGCGCCACCACCACCAACATCCTCAGACGACAAATCCATTTGTGCTCGACAATCATTTGTTTTTGGTGGTCCGTCTCCATGGGTGCAGCTGACGGCGCCGAAATTAACATTTTTTGCAAGCGAAATCGTGAGGTTCGCGACTGTGTAAATTTCCAGATTCAATTCAGTTTGCTCGGGGCTTGATTGTGTGTAATTGTTTGCTTGGTTGGGGTCGCCTGAGCTTGGGGAGTCGACCGGTAAGGCTCCGGTCAGGTGGGTGTGACTGGAGGTAGCATTTCCGGCGGATTGCAAGTTTTTGGGCAGTTTTTTTGTTTCTTCGATTTCTATCAATTTTGTGGTTGGAATTTCATGATGTTTGGTGGAAATGAGAGTTGATGTTAAGGGCTTTCCTAGGGTACCAAAATTCGGTGGTTTGGGAGGTCGATTATTGTTGGGTAATTTTGAGGTTGGTGATGGCTGCGTGATGTTGTCGATTTTGAGGAGGTGTGTGGCTGTCGATTGGAGGTGTTGGTAGTTCCGGGTTGCCTGTTGGTTCGAATGGGTGGCTGGAGTTCGTGGGACTTGCAGTCTGTGGGTGTTGGTTTGGGCAGAGTGGTGTTGTGGGTTTGGGGTTACAACTTGGGCAGTGGGAATGGTGGTGGTGGTTGCGGTTTTGGTGCAGTTGGTGGTTGTGGAGCTTGGAGTGTTTTGGCTATGGTGTTGGTGGTTTGGTAGTGGAGGTGTTGGTACCGTGAGTGATTGGGCAGTGTTGGTGTCGAGTGTTGGTGGTTCTGGGTCGAGGCTGGGCTCCTGTGCTTGCAGCTATGGATGACTGCAGCTTGGTGTGTGT
>CAIGRF010275080.1:12822-26971 GCA_903798235.1 Fraxinus ornus
GAAGCAGTGTGTATTTTATATGGAAACGATATTGAAGTCGTTTTGTATTACATGAACGATGTCCATATTGTTACGAAATAATGTCTTTTTGTATAGAAGGACATTTTAGTCATTTACAAATTGTATTATCTATTTTATATATCTTTAGGCCTTTTAAATAAAAAACATTGATGTTGGTCTTTTTAAACAAATGTTTGGTTTGACTAGGCTTTTTAAATGAAAGCCCCCCCAAAATAATATGCTTTTAAGTTGCTGTCATTTTCTGATCTATCCAAACATAGCCTTAGGTTTAGTACTTCAAATTCAACAGTCTTTATGTTTTCTCCATTATCCGATGATTCTCCTTCAAATCTATTCCCAGAAATTTCTTGCTTAGGACACTGGATTTCCGTTCCTTCAAAGCCTTCCTTAAAACCCTATTCTCACCTTGAATTAATTCAAGCTATCTCCTGACATCCAAACACACCTCTACCACGTCACCATCCTTTACCATACGTTCGATTCCATTTTTGTTCATCATCAACCGCGGCAGCCTATTCCTATCCTCTGCCCGATCATCCTTACCCACAAAATTCTGATGTCCTCGAACACTTCTTGAATCATCACACACAAAATAATGCCCTCCAACTTCGAATTTCAAATATCTTCACAGATTCCGAACAGAAGATCTTCACAAACTAGGGACGGCCCGCGTCGGTTTTTCGAGTCATGTTTTTGAAGTCCAGTCTACTAATAACCCAAATTATTTCAATTGGACAATTTTCAAGTGAACTGGTCAAATTTCGGTCAAATTTCGGTCTAATCGCAATTTTGTAGTGCACCCCTGAATTGGTTCGAGCCAATTGTCCAATTAGATCAAAACGCTTTAAAAATTCACAGTAAGGGAATATGATCTTGAGAGATGAAATGCCAACCACCAACCCAACATGTGATTCTTATTAGGGAAAATTTTGTAACAACCATAATTTAAGTTTACGTTTTTACAAATACTAAAATTTGAGAAAGTTTGCAGAAATGGGTAATAATTCATAATTTTACTTTTTCTAAAGCATAATAATCAATTTATACAAGATAAAAAAAAAAAGGTGATCGAGATTGATGAATATACAACGATAAAACATGATATACATATAAATATATTTTCTCCCCGATCCTATTCCACCCTAACTTTAAGTAAAATTATTATTCTCTCTACATACTCATTTATCTCGCTTCTCAAATATTTGGCATATGTTGTGGAATCTAATACGACTGTCAATATGAACAGAGAATGTAAATGCTACGATTTATGACCATTGTTGTGTAATCCCCTACTGGTATAAAATTTATTTTTGACCTCTAAAACATTTGATCATGTCTCTATTTGACTGAATTTATATTTATGATCATATGTCGTGTATACACTTTGTAATTTGACATTTATGTCTTTGTGATTTTACGCGACGAATATGTACAAAAAGGATCGAGTTTGGCATGTGTCGTCCCCCAAAATTGTGTCAAATGAAGAACGGAACTTAAAAAATAGTTTGATCTAATTTTCTCCCTCTTTTTTTTTTTCTTTTTATACTTTTAGATTGTATTTGATTGTCATGAAAAATATATCATAAAAAAAGAAAATATTTTCTTTATTTTGATGAAAACAAGAACCTACTCTCCCAAATAAAATATTTTCTTTAAAAAAAAAAAAATTAGGTATACTTTTAAAAGTTGGAAAATATTTTCTATGGAAAAAAAATAGCAATCAAATACTTTAAAGTAGGAATTTGAAAAATAAATGCAGTCAAACACATCCGTAGTATATTTCTGAATCCAGTCACAAAATAGGGTATATAGCTAAAAAGCCTGTGAAAAAATAGTTGGGACTTTCCAATTTGAAGTAAAAAGCCCATACCTTCACTTTTGGGCTTGAGGGCCTAAAATGTTGGGCTCGCTCGAGGCCTTTGATATTATAACCCAACTAAAAAAGTAGAAACTTTTGCTGGGCAGCTTAGATACCCAACTAAGGTAGCATGTGTAATTTGACGTAGGGCTATAAGCATAAATAGTCAACATACGTTGAAACTATATTTACGAAAACATTTCGATTTTGACTTGAAATAAATTGTTCTAAAATAGTTTCGTTTAAATTTGGATCAATGGAGTGCAAAAGGTTTTCTTGAGCCCATAAAAAATTGGCCTTCAAGTACAAAACATAAGAGAGCTTGACTGCAAGATCCACCCGTCGAGCAAGAAATCGATCTTAGTGATCCAATGGTATCGAGTGAAAGAATCGTCGCTCAAAGAATAAAAGTTACTCTAGAAGTAGCAAGTTGCTCTTTCCCAATAGTAGAGATGGCAAAAAAAATCCGTCCCGCCCTGTCGGGCCCCGTGTGGAGAATATTGAATTGCAGATCGAAATAAATAAATAGGTATCCGAAAAACTGACTTTTGGAGATTGCTGAGTGTATTTTCTTGCTATTTAACCTGATGTTGAGCCCATAAAAAATTGGCCTTCAAGTACAAAACATAAGAGAGCTTGACTACAAGATCCACCCGTCGAGCAAGAAATCGATCTTAGTGATCCAATGGTATCGAGTGAAAGAATCGTCGCTCAACGAATAAAAGTTACTCTAGAAATAGCAAGTTGCTCTTTCCCAATAGTAGAGATGGCAAAAAAAATCCGTCCCGCCCTGTCGGGCCCCGCGTGGAGAATATTGAATTTCAGATCGAAATAAATAAATAGGTATCCGAAAAACTGACTTTTGGAGATTGCTGAGTGTATTTTCTTGCTATTTAACCTGATGTTCTATAAGTTCCAAAATTGATGGTAGCTGTATAAGAGAGCCATTACAGCTGAGTGACTAAACTAATAATCTTACAGTCGATGCAATAGCAAGCAGCTCTTCCTCCGTAACTTTTTGCCAGACTCCATCGACCATCAGAATACTCATAATCCCTTCGGAGGGAGTATCATCCTTATCGTATGATTCACGATCTGCTTCATTCTCCTTCACTTTCTTAATAAATGCGCTATCCAATTCTTCAATCAGACAATCAGCTTCCCTTTTACCACATTGATTTAGTCCCCAATGCGGCTCCCCATCTGATGCTTTTCGAGCTTCTATGGGCTTGTCATTGCAGTCGAGAACCGGAAGACGGCCTGAGAAGCCAAGATTGTGAGGGAGCATGCCTATAGGACATGGGTTCCATGTCTTGGTAACAACCCATCGGCTATTAACTTCCACATTGGAGTCTGTAGGTTTTACATCAGTGCCCTTCATTTGACGATGTCTGATTAACTTGAAATTCTCTTCAGCTCGACGAATAAAATTTTCTTGTTCAGACAGAAGGATCTCAATGTGAGAATCAACAGAGTTTTCTTCGCTAATGTTGGAATCTGACAACCACAGGGAAGCCATCTTTTTGAGCTTACAAAGTAAAGAGTTGTCTCCTGTCATCTGTACAAGAACAAGGGCCGAATCCATCAGCCTTTTGTTGCCAGGACAAGACAACATAAGACATTTGCGTAGTAATCCTCGTAGCGTCTCCTTTGGCAAGTTTAATTCTGCCAGAGAATTTTTACATTCTGTATGTTCCTTGTGAAAGGCGGGATATAGTGTCTTGAGATTTCCAACAAGCCACTCAAACAAATAAGCAAGTAGCTCGATTTGGCGAGACTTGGCAAAATTATCCAGACTGTGATGTTCGCCTGATGATCCATAAAAAGTAGATCAAAGATGAAAACACGACTACATAAATATTATCAACTAATCAAAAAATAATAATATGATATCGAACATCATTTTGTGGAAAATAGAAACAAAAAGAAAAACTAATCATAGACAAGTGAACATTATGCTTGAAAGATGTCACAAATTAACCAGGTTACCTATTTCGCATCTCATGATTTCTTCCTGTGTCTCTATCTTCTCAAGAACAGCGTTAAGGAGGGTTAGAAGCAATTCTGGTTGTTTATTTGACAATTTCAAGACCACAGATTTCCAGTCATCATATACAGTCTGCTGCTTTTCATGGCCGATTTGCGGTTCCACCGCGACTTCTGTAAAATCTGAGGAATTTGAGGCCTTCAGCAAGAATTCCAAGAGAATATATACCACTTCTGAAGAAAAGGAAGTATACAACCGAAGAATATTTTTCAATGATTTCGTAACCTGCTTCTTAGAACCTGAAACAAATAGCCACCACTGACATAGACATTAAAATCCTGTTTGATTAGTGTTATTTCTAAAGATATGCATAAAAAAAATTAATGACTTGCCAAGAAACATAATCATGGGGGAATTCAGTATAGAGATAGAGGTGATGACAAAGGATACTGATAAATGCAGTGTTCTAAAAGACAGGGCCTAGACGTAAGGTATGAAGAAGGCAGACACATGGAAAAGGTGTGGAAAAGTTGGTCAGCCTTATTTGACCGCCTATGCAGCCTAGGAGGCGAAAAACATGACTAATGAAGGCTAAGGTTTTGGTGTGACTAATGCAAGCCTAGGCACAAGGCGTGTGCCTTATTTATTTTATTTATTAAATTACATAAACTAATCAAGTAAAAGGAATTATTATTAATAATCTTAAAATAATAAAAAATAAGGAAACATCTTAGCCTTTGTTTGAGCCTCATTTTGTTGAAAAATAGAATTTGTAAGAGTGATTTTTTGGAAAATGTGCTGTTAAAAAGTGATAAAATTTTAGATTTATGTGTAAAATTATTTTACTAGGAGAATGTGTGGTTGAAAATAAGTTCGGATAAAAATGAGTTTAGAAATACTGGGGCTCAAACAAGGACTTATTATGCCTCAGCTCATAAGGATTGAGGCCAGGCCTTGTCTCATTGCTACGCCTTATGGCTTTTAGAACCTTGAATTCAAGAAAAAGAAAGCATACTACGATAATGTTTTGGCTAAGCAATTTTACTTATAAGTAAATATGTTAAAGTTTAAAATAAGAAAGTTACTTGGCCCCTGTTTAGTTTAGCTAGAAATAATATTTTTAGTAGATTTTGATAAAAGTTGATAAAATGTGTGGTTGAAAAGTTGATGAAAAGATATAGTTCCCATGAAACATTTGGTTGAAAATGAGTTTGACAAATTACGAGTTTTAAAAATGGGGACCAAACGGGGACTTAATTTGATACTAAGATAAGTGTTACTCAAAACTAACGTAACTTTAGAGTCATACATCTTTTACTGACACCCAAACTTCTTGCAACTCAATACCATATATCCTAAAGAAAATGAAATGCATGAAATCATCAAACTTAGCAATGCTTGGACAGGAATGTGTGAGAAATTATAGAATTCGTAAAAAACCTGAAGTTTTAATTAAGATGAAGATTTACCATCCCACAATCTTGACAGCAATCAATGGAGAATCAAAAAGGGCATCAAATCAGTCCCCACCCCTTCAAATAATTCATTACTCCAAAATTTACTAGACTATTCAGCATCTTGCAATTGTATTTCAATTCGAGATTTTGAGCCACAATCACAACAAACATATCAACCATAAAGGCTCCATAAATTTTCTTTTAATAAATATTACCTGTAATTTTACAATGTGATACCTTCCCAGCCATAAGAAAGAGAAACTTACCATGCCCATGTAAGTGATCCATTTGTCTAAGACCTTCATTTTGGTGTGAAAATTAATGTAATTAAAATCGTATCATCGGTAAATGCCACAATATAAAATTAGGAAACTGGCCAACTATTTCTTATAACAAAATAAGAGGAAAGTGCAAACTTCAAGTTGTCACGACCAATATTAATACAAGTTGATTCTGAATACGAAGAAAAAATGTGAAAAAAATAAAAATAAAATAAAATCTTCAAATGTAAAATTCCATCAAAAGATCAACAATGTTAAAAGGAAGGGCATATATATGTGTGTGTGTGTGTGTGTGTGTGGCCTATGAACAAAAGGAAATAATTAATTTTTTATTGTGTATTCAATGACTTCAATATAGAAACATGTAACTAAGTTATTTAACTATTTATAGTACTCTCAACTACTACATCAAATCATTCTAAGGAATTAAATTCAAATATGAAAGGTACCCATCAATGAAAATCTAATGCATCTATTTTAATAGACAATTAAACACTTGCAGAAGCAATGACAATTAATATCACAAAACCCAAAATTATGGAGTAAATTGATGACATGAAATCAAATTTTTATTTGGGTCAAACAATTAAAGACATCAAACTAGTTGACATACGATGAAACACACAAGACAGTACGATAACAAATAAAAGAACTCGTTAAAAAGGAGTTTCCATTGCAAAATGTCATGAACTGGGTAGCAATACCAAGATATACTTGAGATTTCTATAGATAAAGAAATAATTTCTATTGATGCAAAAGGCATCATCATTCAACAAAATGAAGAGTACATTAGACTTACATTTTCCCTTGACTTGTAAAGAACTTGATCTGGTGGTTTGCTTCGCTTTAAGAGAGAGAGAAAGTTCATGTAGACTACACTTAATTTCTTTTCTGAGATCGGCAGTTTGATTATCCGGGATGGCCTTTTCTTGAGGTTCCCAATAATATGATTTCAACCAATCAAGTGCCTGAATTATCAAAAACAGATATGAAATTCATGGTGTGCAGATTTCCAATGCTACAATTAACTCTATTTTTTTAAGATGAAACACAAATTTAATATTTAACAAGGAGTTGTAGATCCTACTTTAAGGCTCTTTCATCACAGCTAGTTACCATGATGTGAGGTCAATATTTTACCACTAAAACACAATCTTCAAAACTTCAGCAAACCAAATTTCAAGTTAACGTGTTTATGTAAAGACTTGTATTTCTTTTTTGTTTGCATGAAGTAAATTGGCTGACAAATCACCAACTCTAATAATATGAGTGATTTTAAAGCATCAAAAAGATCTCTGTCATTTTTACTCGTATATTATAAGAAAGTGAAAAACTAAAAGATCATTACAAGCTCCAATTTTAAAGTTGGAGCCATGCAAGTCCTAGGAGAATGGTCAAAGAAATTTTAGCTGCCATGTATAT
Source organism: Fraxinus ornus (assembly GCA_903798235.1). Taxonomy (NCBI): domain Eukaryota; kingdom Viridiplantae; phylum Streptophyta; class Magnoliopsida; order Lamiales; family Oleaceae; genus Fraxinus; species Fraxinus ornus. The sequence continues at coordinate 19,849 of CAIGRF010275080.1, forward strand.
AAATGGTGAAAATAATGCTCCATCCAGATCAATTGCATAAAATTTTCCTCACCTAAATAAGCAAGAAGGTCCATTTTTGCAAGAACTGGGCTTCACTTTTTGAGCAAAAAAAACAATGAATTTAGATCCAGAATTCATTTATTGAGATCTTCTTTAGCTTCTAAACTGAACAATAACTTCTTAAGAAAAGATTTTGCAAAATTTGGAAAAAACTTAGAAAACTACAAAGCAGTGGAAATAATTTTAAATTACAAACCGAAACACAGCCAAATTATTATAGAAATAAACATGCTCCATTTCATTCATTCCATCTAGAAACAGTACTGTCCAGGAAATCAATAACAATAGAGACAACAGCTTTTTTTACGCTAGCAGCAGAACAATTCATGAAATATCACCTTCATCGATGCAAGACGAACCAGTTGAAGAGACGGGAGATCACGATGAGAACCCTCTACAAGTTTTTTTAACACTCATTAATAACTTTAAATTTATAAGTACGAATCACAAGAATAGACACGTGGAGAATGATATACCAAAATCTTAAAAATAAAACAAGAAACAAAGGAATGAAAGCAGTTCTGCATGAAAAACATCCAGAGAAATTCACCATGACGAATATCAATAAGCATTCGTGGAATGCCAATAGCATTTGCTGCTTCCCCAATTGAAATCTCCGTCTTTTTCCGCGTCTTCTCAACCACACCATTTACAAGCCTTTGGGAAACAAATGAAAAGAGGAAACAATCATTCTTTCAGGGCCAATACATAAACAGAACAAATTTAAATTTTTTTTTTTCATAGGTAATAAAAATATATGAATTGCAAGCTAAGGAATCCAAAACGATAATTTAATTAAAATAAGAAAAGAATAGGAACCTCATGATCGCCATGCAATATAGCATGGATAGCATTTCTTGTGATCGCAAAGCACCTTCTCTTAAGTCATCTCTACAATCAGCCCACAATGTAAGTATGTAACCTTTTGTTTGTAGGCAAGTAATAAATTCAATCAAAAGGATTGAAAGTCACAAAGGGGGTCTTCTTGAAGAATTTTAACTTGAAAATATCAAGGGGGGTATAATCCTTTTCACTGAATTCAGAATTAAAAGGAAGAAATAAGAGAAGAAAAATTAACATATATGCAATAGATGTTATGAATAAAATTTATCTGCAATCATTTAGAACCCATTTGAGCTCCATTTTTTTAATGAAAAAGCATTTGGAATAGTATTTTGATGAAGAATGATGTGGTTGAAAATAAGAGAGAAAAAAATGTATTTTGAAAATAATGAGGACAAAACAAGAGCATAGATAATTTAAAATTTAATGCATTTTAATCATTCGAACTTGGACTAGGAATAGGATTGGGTCGTGATTATTAAAGAATTAATTTATCTTAAAAAAAGTTAAATACATTAGTTTTATCGACTGTCATGAATGCAGATTGAAACTCGATTACATAATTGAGAATTGAAATAGATAGAAATATGCAGACTTTAAATCCAAAACAATTGTCCATAATTTGATACAAACCCTACTTTTACATAATTTTTAGATTAATTTAAAATAATTACAAATCAAAATCTCTTTTGTTTACATAATTCGAATTTCATATAAAGCTAGTAAACTTGAATTGAAATTTATTCTTTGAAGAACGATACTAAATTTATGACTTGTCCACGATCTCGTACGCTTGTGGATTTCACACGAACAATTACTAAAAGGAATAAGGTGTATTCTTTTGATGAATTTTAATATAAGAGGATAAAACTCACCTAAAAAAAGGATCTTTCCGTTGAATTTCGATAATGGAAGCAGTAACTTCAATCACCACGGGAATGCACCCTCTGGTCCTCCACGTCGATATCTAAAACCCACCCAAAAAAGCAAAAAAAAAATCTTTCACAAAACTAAAAATTCACATAATTTATGTAAAAAAGAAGACATGATCTTAAGTTTCATATATTTATTCATTCCATATTTACTCTTTGGAGCGCACAGTTTATAGAATCTGGAGAGGACGAAAAGAGGGAGGTTTTAACAAAGTTCCACTCGTCCCAGCTAATCCAGGGCACCAGTGACACGGACAGACGTTTTGAGTTAAGAGGGTCCATATTGTACCTGCATTGATGAAAAACACGTTGGATTTCATTCCCAGTCTTGAAGGACTGTAGTAATTTACCCAAAAATATAAACAACCAAAATAATCAAATCTACGATATTTTTGACTAATTTTCATTAAAATGTGTATCAAAAGTAAACATTTATGAATACAGAACAATTTAATTAGCTTTCTAATCTTCAAAACCCCTTAAACCAGCATTCAACTTCAAGGCAATAGAATGTATTGAGGCAGCACAGTTAGAAGTTACTATGATCATCAATAACAAATTTCAATCTGGTAAAACAATTAAAGATTGATAGAAACTAACACCTATAGCTTCAATGCTGAGTTCTCTCGAAAAAACTATCAATATTGTCTGTTGTAGTTCAAAAGGGGAGAGAGTAGAACTCTTCAGATTCATATGCCATCAAACATACGCAATTGTCATACCCTCACACAGAAAAGAAGAGTTTATCTTTATCTACAGCCTCTCTTTTCCAAAACCATTTGATGCCAATCTCAAATTTGAGGAGTAGAAACTATATTCCAACCAGGATAAGGAGGCCTTTTCACTAGGGAAAGGAGGTCCAGCCTGTGCACAAATTAGGCTAGTCGAGAACTTTGCCGCTTACAGAAGAATGGAATAGAGTAACATGGCAAACATGTCAAGCATGGAAATGTTGGCCTCATGTTTAGAACCAATCAAGAAACTCGGCAAGAAAAAACTTGTTCTCACTCTAAATCTGGATTTTCATTTTTCAATTTAGACAACTAACTGAAGTCTAGAGACTATTTGATAATTGCAGCAGGATCCAAATTAATCACTCAAAGTATGCAAATAATTTTCAGAAACATAAAAGCGATTCTGAAAATAAACTACTTAATTGAGGTTAGAGACCGGGGGTCTGTTTGGCTTGGCTAACCTCGAATAAGAAAATATACAGGCACTACACTTCAAAAAATAATTAATTGTAATTTGTACTGTACAACTGCAAACGTTAAAAAAAAAAAAAATTGCACGCTAATTCCATCAATTTCTATGAATTAAGAAGCATTCAGTCATTAACCAATGTTACGGGAAACAAATTCTAGGAACTAACAACCATTAATTCGTTTGTAATCGTATTTGAAGAAAACAAAATCGAACAACCAATAAATTTATATAAACAACAAATTCCAAGTATATACAACCAAATCCAATTGGCCATTAAACAGTTTTGAAGGAAACAATCACTTAGCTTCTAATTTCTAAATTTCTAAACAATCACTTAAATGTGGTGAGGGAGAGGGATTTAAAGAATTAGAAGCAGGGCCGGCCCCGAGAATTTAGAGGCCTAGGCGAGTAATTATTATGAGAACCTTCAACATAATCATTTTTTCAAAAATCAACACCTATGAACAATATACTGTAGATCAGCTAGCTGAACTTCCAAAGTTTACATAATTAAATTCAATTTATGGCTCCAAAAGAAAAAAAAATGCACATAGATTGGCATTTGTTGGACAGGCACCTAATCTGCTAATTCTTCCCCTTGTTAATTTTGGCAATGAAATGCTCTGCCCACCTGTTGCAAAAGCAGTGGCCACAAACCATTTTGCTCACATGATCACTAACAGGCACATAAGTAGTAGATATATGGCACAACATTGTAGAAGAAGATTTCGGCAAATCAACCTCAACTATTCAGAACACTGTAACACATGCTTCAAAAACATGCAGAATATCCCCTTCTCCACATAAACTGCAATCTTCTTAATCCCCCTATCTACTTCCTTCCCATCCAATAGTTTGTGAAGAGGTAAATAAAGTCTTCCCACTAAGTCGCACGTGTGGTATTTCTTCCCTTCCAATACAATTGCGACTAAATTCAATATAATTTCTTTCATGCTTCACCTCGAAAACTTATAGAACTATGAAAACAATAATCACCATACAACTGCTAAGAGGGTTTCCCGTTTCTGTTAACCTCAAAACTGTAACGATTTCAAAGAATTCAGATTTAAGAAATTCAATTCGTTTACAGCTCACACGCTCAAATTTGGGAAAAAAAAGGTGACATTTCAGTGATTTCACCCTCAACAATCAACATTTTTTTTTGATAACGGTGGATGTCTGGCCAGCTTGCGCGCACCTGGACTAATTCCACGGCCTGAAGTTTACAGGGTACTCACCTTACCTCAGTGGCTTTGAGGGACTCGACCATTGGGGAGCAAACCGACCAATTGAGCTACCCCTCAGGATTAACCCTCAACAATCAACATAATCTTCACAGTTCACAAAATAAGAAATGAAGTTCAAAACCGAGAAAAAGAATTAAAACAGGAATTCATCAAAGTGCTGTGTGCTGAGTCCAGGGAATAAAACCTTATCGTAAAATATTTTGATTTCAGCCTAGGAAGGTGCGGACTGCGGACGCCGGAGGAGGTCGCCGGTCGGCGGTATGTGAGGCTTGGGAATAGACCGAACCTGCCCTCTGATGATTGACTTCTCTAGAAGACTCACTACCAGTACCAAGCATCAAAGATTAAAGGTTAAAGGCTTGTTTGAATTTGGTGAGATATTGTTGTCTGTTGAAGTCTTGAAGACGCCGAGAAGATGAAGAAGACGAAGAGTTGAAGATGGTAAATGGTAAGGAAATAGGTTTTTTTGGTGTTCTTATTCAGGGCTTTTTTTAGGCCCTAATATTTGAGGCCCAAAGAAGTGGGTTGGTTTTTTATTTTTTGGCCCCTAAAAATCTGAGGCCCAAGGCAGTAGCCTTAGTTGGGGCTGGGCCGGCCCTGATTAGAAGGGTTAGGGTTTTACCTTTGGTAACAGGCAACATGGTCGGACGCGGACGAGAGTCTGCGCCGATGAGGCCGTGAGGTAGAGCAAGGGCGAACGGTGAGGGGTTGGAGAGCCGGACAAGAGAGCAGGGCAGGGTGAGAGAGAGTCAGGCTGAGAGAGAGGGAATTAACGTCAAGACTGCAGTTGAGAGAGAGCTGGTGCTTTTTCGAAATCTGATTTATACGTATTAAAAAGGGGATTTGTCGTGAACCCCCATGACACTCCCTCCAAAGCACTAGCTTGAAGGTTGAAGTTGTGGGATTTGTTGTCTACGACGTCGTCTTGTTGGGGTTCCTTAAACTCTAAATAGTATGACTCTATCTTCAGATTGTTATAGGACCTATAACAATTAACAGATTACTGAGAGAGAAGGTTCTAGGGAAGATCGGTATTTATGTGGTGAACTATACCGGTTTAAAGAAGAAATTTTTCATTTCACCCCTTATCGAAATTTGCGCATTTTAAGAGTGTTTTTGCACTTCTCAACCCCAACTTTTTAAAAATATTATTAATTCACAATCAATTTTTAGCATAAGAGAATTTTAGGAGCACCATTCCGCTCTTTGACGGATGGTCAAGCGAATGTTGTGAGCTGCTCTTTAGGTAATCAGCTACATTACATAGCTTGGTTGGCTAGAATTTAAAACTTGGGATAAGAAATTTGTGTTAAGCTATGTTCTCTCACAATCGTGTGATCAATCGAATAAGCTCCTTGTGGGAACAAATCTTCTCACTCTTCCTAGCAAGTCCCGTCTTCATGGTAAAGCCAAAGACTTTGTGGAGCAGCTTGTGGACACGCATCACCTCGCTCATGATTGATTGATCTCCCCTTCACTAAAATATAAGTTGGCTGCTGAATGCAAACGTTGACATGGAGTTTATTGTTGGAGATTTCATTCTAGCTCTTCTGCCTAGAGAATGTGTTCATGCTATCTACTTGAATTCGCCCTCTAAATATTATTGAGAAAATTATTTAGAATGTCTTTCCATTTACACCTACCTAACAATATTGAAATAGTTAATGTATTCAATTTAAAGCACTGGTTCTGTACATGAGAGATTCTTTTTCAGATAACGAGTTGATTTAATGATTCGAAGATGAATCTCTTTTTGCCCGTAACAACAATGGCCTGGATTTTCATGCTCAAATTGATTACTCGAAGGTAACCAAGTGATTGCCCGAGTCACGCACCAGTCCATTACCAGGGTGCACTGTCCAGCACCATATCAAGTACAAGTACCCACCCAATGAACACTTTGAAAGAGACAAAAACATAGATGGTTTAAAACATCTTCCATTGGAATAGATCTTTACAAAACATGTTTCGAGTCAGCTTGCACGAAAAAAAAATAAGAAAATTAAACACAATACAAGGCAAGATGTTGTGATGTCCATGGTAGTACTAAGAAACTAAACTTCACAAACAAGTCTTTGATATCGATAAGATTACTGAATTTCTCATTTTCAATTTGCTTCGAATCTTTATCCCAATTTTTAAATCTGCTAGCCAACGTTGAACATAAGTTGCACGTTATTATAAAATGATTTATAAATGTTGTAAAAGTAATATTTGAATGTGTATGAATGTTAATTAATTTAGAATTAATATCTGGGAATATATGCGTGACAATGAATGTTAAATCGTTTATTTAATTTTCAATTAAGTAAAATTGAATATTAATTACTACTTATGAACGTGAATAAAAAAAATGCATTCTCGAATGTGAAAATCTAATTAACTTATAATTATAATTGATAATGCGTAAATGCAAAAATAAAGATGAATGTTAATTAATTGATGATTAATAATAGAAAAATCCATACGTTAATGAAAGCACGTCAAATATATATGTACATTGATTGTAACCAAATGATTAAATAAATTAAATATATATTTAAAACGAAAAGTAAGATATTATTAAAATAATTGAATTATAATAGAGTTAGAATCGTCTGAAAAATATTTCTTTAATGTATTATAGATTACTAGGTGCAAGCAACGTGCAATGCACGTTTACTTAGTTTATATTTAATAGTTTTGTTTAAGAATTAATTTATTATTAATAAAGATGTAATTTTTTTGGTTAATTAAATAATTAGTGATGTAATGTTTATGTAATTGATAAATAATTAAATAAAGTGCTTCTTTCTGTCATCTCCAACCCAAAATCACAAACAGAAAACTCAAAGT
>CAIGRF010275172.1:7469-32071 GCA_903798235.1 Fraxinus ornus
AAATTATTTTTTTTTTTTTTTTTTTTTTTTTTTTTTTTTTTTTTTTTAAGAATAGATTTTTTTAGAATATATGATTAAAAAGTAATGAAATTTTTTGAATTTACGTATAAAATTATAAAATTATTTTATTAGAAAAATTGAAAACAAATTTCGAAAAAAAAAAAAACATTTTAAAAAAATGTGGTTCAAACATGGACCTATTCTTCTATGTTTATGGCACCCGATTTCTATTTTTCACGTTACTTTTTTAATCTTACTATAAGTCACAAATTCGTTTATTATTTTATCTCATTCTTATTCACAATCTTTCATCAATTAGCACACGTGGTCTCTTGTGATTTTTGTCCAAACATTTTGCTTTAAGTGAATTAAAGTAATTTTACATGTGAACTCATAATTTTTTTTTTAACCAAACATTCTCCAAAAAAAATTCATTTTTCTCAAAATTCTTTACATAAACATACCTTATTTAAATTACATTCTTTGTTCCTTTTGTTTTAAGTGATTTAAAGTAATTTTACATATGAATTTCTTTACTTTTTCTTTAAAAGTGGTTAAAAGTACCATTTTTTTAAAAAAAAAATTACATAAGAAATTATTTTATTGAAAAAAAAAAATCTATAGTTAAAAACGAGTATTAAAGATTGAGACTCACCATGCAAGTATCAAACTCATTTTCACTTCAATCTTGTTACATGTACATTAAAATTTACATAATTTTACGTGACACTCTTACCATTTGCGTGTTTAAAACACAATCAACCTTTTCATCAATTCTTTTCACTCCATATCATATCATGTAATTCATTATATACATTTTTATGTACAAGTAACAAAATCTTCCACTTTAAGAAAGGTAAAATTCGAAATTATTCATGCTGACTGCTCGACTCCGTGACTCGCTGTCTGTCCTAGGTGAAAAAACATGATTTGTTCTAAACCCCACTCAAAATTTTCATATCAAATTTATGGACTAACCACATATTTACTGTTTACAATTACCATGCATCATTCTCAATGAGTTGAAAAATCGTTTAAAAATTGACCTTGTCCCTTAATTTCTTACAGACGTTGGGTCCATCCACAATCGAGGAACCACAAGGCTCATTTGATGATCTTATGTTTCGGGATCAAAACGCTTGCCTAAGTTCACAACTTGACTCCATGACCCTTTGTCAAATTCATCTAATCGCATCCATATGATCACTTTCATCAAGATGATAATTTAAGAATGTCTTTACATCTATTTGCTATGTTCATCTTATAGACGGGAATAATGTTATCTTGCACCAGCCGTGTTAAATACCAATAGTGCTAATTAGCATTACTCGACAAACAGTCAATCCTATGAGTCCAACGCTCGTGACAACTTTTGACTTGCTATACATATTGCATTAACAACTAGCCATACGCACCCTAACAACGATGAGGGATTTAAATCCCAATGCAACACATTATTATTAGTTAACTTGAAAATTGAAATTAATCACAAAATAAAACCAGTGGAAGACTAAAAAAAAAGGCTACTATACACAAAGCAAGATGCTCAAAATATACATGTAATACGCTCACACATTCCATCTAAAGCTCTCTAACTCAAAACAGGTCTTGTCGCTCAGCAGAATCTCTCTACAACAGCAATGAACCGAAAACAAAAACAGGAAAAATGGGTAAAAAGAAATCAACCACACCCCTATCACAACCTGCATTATACAATAACACAATCATCAAGTTATCCACAAGAAACGTATCAACTAACGACTGTGTTAAAGAGTTACAAATCAACCATTCTAAAGAATCTTCCAATTCAATCTTAAGTACATGGAAAGGAGTTGAGGGAAGGATAGAGACCAAGTAACTCAAGGATGACCACAAATTAGGAACAATATAACAAGAAGCTTTTATTATGACAAATCAAGTGCATTCGGCAAAGCTTGAATTATAATTTCAGCTGGTTAAACAAACTTTTTTATCCAAAAATTTTGTAGGACTCAAAGCTACTATCCATTTATTATCCAAACATTCCATAGGAATCACACTTGTAATCACTTAAAATCACACTCCCAAGCATGCTCTAAATAGACCAACCCGAATACACCAAGATTTAATGGGAAGAATTAGGGAGAAGAAGGGTAGGTTATGGACTTTTTTTAAAAAAAAAAAAATGAAACATATAACTGCTGATTTAATGTCCATAGAAGGATAGACTGACTGAAATACACCAAGATTAACTTTCACTGAGTGGTAATATGGAAATATAGTCAATGACCTAGCAGTCTCCTACCAAAAAGAACTGCATTGATTTCATTCAGCCAAGCCATTTTCTTGTTTTATGGCCTGTTTCTGATGAAATAGAAACAAAGGATATGATAAAGGTATCAACAAATGCTGACACGGGTAACAAAACCAAGCAAGGAGCAAGGTTTACCTGAAGTTTCTGATGTTGGTAACGCTGGCAAGGACATCTCTGCAAGTTAAAAGTACACGTCATTAGTGTATGGTCATTTAAACATATTTATATATTTTTTTATAACCGTGGATGTCCGAACCAACTTGCGCGTACCTCGACTAATCCCATGAGGCCTAGAAGTTTAGGCCTGGGTACTCACCTCAGTGGGCCTGAGGGGACTCGAACTGGTAACCATGGGAGCAAACCCAAGGTCCGACCAATTGAGCAACCCCTCAAGGTTCCCTCAAGGTTATTTAAACATATTATCAAAGTAACATTTGTGCATCTTTAATTATAAACTGCTTTCAAGTTCAATTTCTCTTTAGAACCCAACAGAATAATGCGAAAACAATGAACAGTAATAAATGATATTCCTAAACAATTACCAGGAGCGCAAAGAGAGAACGACGTGAAAGACGACGATGAGGGCCATGGAGCTGCAATATTGTCGCTTAGATCACATGTAAAGCTCAAGCCTGATGAATTATCGTACACCATATCTACAGGCAGGCTTCCTAGTAAACACCCTACATTTGGGTGTAAAAATTTATCAAGTCTTTAGTAATGAACTACTAGAAGTACCACCTCTTAATCTACTTGAGAAAAAAACATATTAATTAAAGTACAAGATTCCAACAAGGCATTGCAGATAAGTCTAGGCCTAGGAGTGTTTGGCAAATGTCAGAACCACTCTTAGTAAGCACAAGTGTCTCGATAACCTGTATCTAGTTTTACAAATTATAAGCCCTAAAACAGATTTACAGTTACAAAGAAGCTAAAACATGTTAATTCTTCAAATGTAGTCCAAGATGGAATCAATCTAAACTAATTTTAAAAGGTCCACTATCACGGACTAAATTCAATTTCTTGTCATTATCAATTTTATGTTATAAAAGATTATTTAGAGCATTTTATCGTGTTATGATATATAAAGACACCAAATTAACTTTTAAATCTAGACAAAACAGGTTTAAATTAGAATGTAATCGTCTACCTGACTATCATGCAAATGGTTCAGACCTGGACCAAACCAACAACTAAAAATGCCAAATTTGTCAAATGGCAGGATTTTGCATGAGATATCTGACCAAAGCTTGCATTTCTCTAGTCAAATATATAAAGCAGCAGAATACTAAAATTAATGCAGTAATTCTGAGCGAGATGCTTAGAGACACAAGACTCAGCAACACGAAAAGGAATGCTACAACAGCATACTTGAACAGTTGAATGCGGGCACAGAAACTAGACCTATTTTTTTTAAAACTATGGACTCCGACAAACAACAGTCAAGTGATTGCGATTTTCGATAGACAAACTGAGGCAGCTGAACAAAAGAAAGTCCTTTGACTACTAAGCTGCGACTAAATCAGTAATTAGGCAATCAGATTTTTTCATAGACATCTTAAGATCTCATCAAACAAGAATGATAAGCTCACAGAGATGTGCCTATCAGGGCAATAGAAGTGTTACTGTTACCCAATCTTATAGCACTTAGATTACCTAGATACCATACACAGAAGAAACTCAAAGTCCAAGAAGAATGTCCCAAGCAGCTAAAACTATGTAAAACAATAAGGACATGCAGACATCTTCAAGCCAAAGCAAGAGAAAAGTTGAAAAATATTAATGCTTTGCAACCGAATAAATGGAATCACGCACAGCACAAAGAACAATAAACTGCATCCCAGTTGAACGGAAATCTACATATAAAGCACCAAAAAAGGAAGATTCAATGAAAGAGGACAAAGTGGATTAAGAGAGTACCTTGTTGTCCATATGCTGCTCCATCTTGAAACAGAGAGAGAGGAGAATACCAGATCAGAGAAATTTATAACTTCAAATCAAAGATTCCAGATTGAAATCATAAATCAAATAGTCACCTTGGAGACTAAAATCTTTCAAGTCCACGTCACAAAGCTCATAAACATTAGTCATCACCCCAGCCTTTTGTAGCATGGACCCAAATACAGTAGCGCATATAATCGCTTGCTTATTTGTTATTAACATTTGCCTTTGTACCCTCGATATGTAAGTATTTAATGAACTACAGCATGAAGGACTGGGAGCAGCGACATTTCGGCATTCTTGAATTACTTCTGATGGTTGCCTTAAATCCAAAGGACAAACTGCATCCCACAAGACGATCATTTAGATCACAGAATAATACATCTTTACAATATTACAAACCTAAGTAGCTCTGATACAGCGCTCAGATTTCCATATCCACTCCAATTCTTCTTTTATAAATGGTGATAAATTCTACAAAAAGAGGCCAAGGGATCCAAAACTGCGAGCAGATTGATCTGCCGTATAAGTATCATACTTAAATGTTGTAAAAATCTAATCAGCTTATCTTTGTGCAGAACCCATAAAAGCATCCTGATCAAGATTATGTCTTAAACTATCATTCTGGCAATAAGTAACTTCGATAAACTAGCTAATTGTTTAGGTCATAGCAAGTGCTTCAGTTCTTATGAAAATAAAAGGAACCGCGTGGATTTGATTATTTTATTCAGTTTACATAATGAAGCACGAACTTCACTATTAGCCTCTGTTTGAACCCTATTATTCTCAAAATTCAGTTTTGCAACACTTATTTTCAACCGCACATTCTCCCATAAAATAATTTTATACACAAATCCAAAACTTTTTCTTATTTTTCAACCACACATTCTCCAACTTTTTACTATTCCAAAATGCATTCTTGGTAAAATGGAGCCCAAACAGGGGCTTAATTTGTTAACACATATGCATACAGAAAATAGAAACATAACATTTTATATGAATGGTTGATACTACAAACAAAATAAGCACAGCCACATCAATCAAATATAAAACATAAAGTAATAATATTACCATACAAAAGAGGTTTCGAAATAAGAAATTCAAGGAACGATATCAGTTCATCAAAAATCACCTTAAAACCAACATAATGAGAAACTTGTTTTGGAAATTCACTCTCTTTTTCAGGTCAAAGAAAATTAGTATTTTCCAATTTAAAATTCCCTAAATCTCAACTTTACTTTTTTAAAATCGGTTTAAACACGATCCAATCATCCAACAACAATTAAGGCAACAATACAAGCCATAGGTTTTTTCCTTAAAAAATGTAGAACACGTAGAGGACTTTTTATCGAATCATTTATTCTGATCATGTTGAAATCCTTGGAAATCAAGTATAAAGCAGATTTTCTGAATATTCTTCTGCAGCTGTACCGTGGGGCCAAAACTGAAGGAAAGGACATGGCTGCAGAATCAAAATGTTTTGAATTCAAGGTATTTAACAAGCCTATAGCAGGTGGGTTAAAAAAATAAAAGCACGTACCTTTGTTAACCTTGCAGGTAGACAATATTCGAAATGCTTTGTTTGCAGCATCATGAGGGAGTTGCTGTGAAATCCATGAATAAACCACGCCTTTACAATCATTAAGCGTGTCAAAATGATTTGTTGGTCCAATTATATTTTTATTGTCAATTACAAACGACTGAGTTCCTGAGATCTTAAGTGCAGCCTCCATAATTGCAGGTTGACAAATTGGTCTGCAGCATTCTTTAAGAGGATCAACTTTACCGCAAGCCTCCAGTAATTTGCTTGTGTTCACTGTTTTCTCGAAAGTGGTTATGTCCTTCACAGGACAAGAACCACCAGTAAGATTTGAAGATTTTATAGAACAGATGGTTGGTATTGAGCTGTTAGCTCCTCTGCTAGCAAGTATACTGACAATATCTTTAAAACAATCATCAGCAACTGCATTTTGTAAAACTAAATTATCGGAACTGGTGCTGTAAAATCCCTGGAATATGTGGAGCAAGCTACTAAATTGTGGGCAGCATATAACATTTCCTACTACTGCTGCCAAAGGTAGATTACAGTCAGATGCTGTTTTGTCCATGACACTCGAAATGGCAGAGAAATTTACAAGGCACCTTCCAGTCAGGACTGGATCATATGTAGTTGGAAAAGTTGGATACATTGGTGGGAAAGAATACTCAGGAGAAGGAAGATGCGGAATTACAGCAGGTGATATTTCTATTGGTTCAAATATTCCACTTTTGGGTGGGCTAGCAAGCACAGATGTGGACAAAATGTGACTAGGCTCTGGGAGTGTCTGCAGAGCCAGCACATTATGAAGGCTAGACAACCAGATAGCATAAATTAGTAACTGGTGGGAGAAAGAACCTGCAATACCACAAAACATTCCTTTAGAATCAAAACATAATTAATTCTATTAATAGATGTTCGATTTTACCATATACAACCTATGGGGCAACTGTTTTACTGAAATTAAGATGTTTAGAGGCGACTTGTACTTAAAGGACGGTAGGAAAACCATTTCTCCACGTCATTAATGAAATGCTTTCATTGCATATTCAGGTGAATTACCAGAATATATCGCTAGCATATGGGCACATATACAACAACGTTGAATGCATATTGAACTTTAAATTTGGGAACCGCTCCATCAAAGCATATAAATTCCCAAGAGACACCCCAAGATTAGCAAGAGAAAGAGATGGAAACAAAAGATGGCATAAGCTCATATCCTAGATGCACTTTAATGGATGAACTAGATGAAGCCAAAAAAGAGGTAGTAATACCAACTAATTCTCATGGCCCTTAGCCTTGCTACAAACTAAAATTCTAAGAGACATACTTCAAGTAGTTTCTTAATAAAGACAGAAAAAGACTAACAGGAGGCAAGCACACAACAATTTACATAATTATTTCTTGTATGCCAAAAATACACAGAACACTACAAGGCTAACATAGTAAATTACCAAATAGATAACTTACCCTTAACTCGGGTACCAGTCTTTACACAATCCATAACCCCTACTAACCATCTGGCAACATTGAGACTCAGAATGTAACGTCTGGGATAATTAATAAATATCCTTGGATGCTGGTCATAGCATATCGAATACCTATATAACATGCAAAATATTACAATAAATTTAAAGAGAACAAGCAAAACCATAGATACATGTAGATAATCTGAAGCACAAGTTTATACTTAAGTAAATTGTAATGCATCTGATTTGCAAACCAAAACAATATAATGAACAAACTCAACTAAAGTTGTAACTCCTATTGAATTATTTGATGGAATACAGTCATCTTTGCATCTTATTTCGTTGTCAAGAATAAGAATTATATCAAAATTTCTTGAACACTTTTGGATTTTCAATTTCTCTGATAGGATCTTCTTACTTTCTGAAACAATGGCAGAAATCATGATTAGGAAAACCCTATTTTGCTTCCTTATGCTTATCCTTTGTTCATAATATAAAAAAATAAAATAAAAAATTCTTACACATACAAACCAACGCAACAATTTTCAAAATAGGTTACTTACCTTAACTCGAATGCCAGACTTTACACGATTAAACCTACTAACCGTATAGCAACATAGAGACTTGGAATACAACTACTGGGTAACTGACTACTATCCCTGAAGGAGTTCAAATCGCCACAACGGCACAACGGGATCAAATCATTTTATTCAAAATACGACAGATCAGCCATAAAAAAAGTAGTTAGTGAATAAAAGTTCAAATTGTAAGAAATTGTACTGAAACTCTACCAAAAAAATAAAAATAAATAAATAAAATTCTAACCCTAATACAGATGTAAGCCCAATAAATATGCCTTATCGCGAACTCCTATTGAATCAGTTTTCCAGTGATGGAAAATGGTCTTCTTTGCATGATTGCGTCTTATCTCATTGTCAACAAAGATAAATAAATTTAAAACTTCTCAAACTATCTGGGTTTTCAATTTCTTTGACGGTTATTTTAATTCTTCTTCCTCAAATACTTTCAGAAAGCATGATTTTGAAAACATTATTTTGCTCATCATACACCTCTTACTTCTTCTTTTTTTTTTCTAATAATTAAAAATAAAAAATTCTTCATTTCATCCTTCATCCCCAGTCAAAAGCAGCCCGTAAACAAAATTTTTAAAATAAAGGTAAAAAAATAAACATTTATTTGTCACGCCCTAACAAAGAAGGTTCAAGTGTTTCCAAAACCCAAAAAGCCTCAGGAACACTCCCACAAAACATTTACTTATTATTCCAGAAACATTTACATAAAATGTATTACCACAAAATGACATACAGCTCAATTCCCCAAGATCCAACCCTAATACAACTCATGCACAAAAACTAAAATCTCGACTAACAAAAAAAATGCATAAACATTTAGCAATGGACATCTATCAACAGATAGAACCTAGAGGATTACTATAATACCTGAGTAAATTAGACTCCTTTTCCAATCTACAGTCAGAAAGGATCTCAGTATTCTCAATTGCTCTTTTTAGAGGGCAGAATAGTGGGGGAAGAGAGCGAGAGATCAACCTGCGCCTTTGATTTTAGGCGCAGAACGAGCTAATCCGCGAATTCAATGGAATTGGAAACTTCACAAGATCAATAATTCTCAAAGTATCCATTTCAGCTTTCATCAATTGATTTTATATGATTGTGCATATGGATTTGCGTGATTGGAAAGGGGAAAAACCCTAAGTGGTAAAGTTTGGGAAAGTGTAAGGTGATAAAGTGGCAGCGACTGGAGAATTAGCTTTCATCTTTGCCGGGCGGCTTCCTTTGGAGCATGTTTGGCCAATCTTAAGTATAAATAAAGTAATTTTTTGAGTAATTTTTCATTTTTCAATTTTTTGTTTCTAATGACATGTTACTGTTTTCAGTCAATTTTTTTTTTCTTTTTTTATTCAGCTTCCATTTTTCTTTATACTCATTTTTTATTATAAAATTATTTCAACAGTACATTATACCATAAAATAATTTTACATGCAAATTCAACTTTTTTTCCTACTTTTTGACCACATAATTTCTAAAAAAAAAAAAAATAACTGTCCTAAAGCCCATTTTCCCCCAAAAAATGGACTTAAATAGGGCTTAAGGTTGTCGTGAAGGTTTTACTAAAGGTGTGTTTGAACCACATTATTTTGGGAAAATGTATTCTGAAATAGTAGATTGATGGAAAATGTGTAGTTGAAAAAGAAGGAAAAGTTATTGATTTGATAAAAAATATTATTTTATTGAAGAATGTGCTGTTGAAAATGAGTAGAAGAATGAGAATAAATTTTTTTAATTGTACCAAACATAAGCTAAATATCGATACGAGGATAAAATTATTAATAGTCAACGAGTATAATAGTCATTAATAACTTGCAACTTGTTATTTGAGGCAACAAAATTAAAGAAAGTTAATATCTCAGACAACAAGTTGACGCATAAGATTATTTCTGCATTTGCTGATTATGAATAATATTGTTCAAATTATGAATCTAATTAATTAAGACCAAACAGGGTCTTAATAAAAGTTGAAAACATAATAATTCAATAGGTAGATTTATTAGTGTGTAATAGCAACAAACATTGGAGTACCTAAAATGATAGTAATCATTGACATTGGGGATACACTGGATTCTTCGGACTCCAACTAACGTAATTTTTATATTAGAGGACCAACGAGTTTTCCATTGGATTCGTTTGGGGTTGTGCGCGCCAGCCTACAAGGGCTATAGGGCCAACCCTATGGCCGCACCTACTGTAAATTTTTTCTCGATCCGGGCCCGCCCTGGCTTAAAGGTGGCACAATGAATACATAAATAAATAAATAAATAAAAGAAAAAATCATCAACGCAACACCATGAAGAATAAAGCTATTCCCTCCGTTTTTTTTCGTCTGTTCCAAATTATAGTCTTCTCTCTTATTTGAAAATGTAATTAGCATATTAGTTTTCTAATATACTCATATTTAATGTATTTTGTTATCACAAATATAAATCATTCAATTGTAGTTGGAAAAATAAATCCAAAACAAAAAATTTCATTTCATCTTTCATGACATATATTCATTTGTATTTGTATTGAATGACTTTAGAGCGTTAATTACCTCGATTTTTGCATTAAACAATGATTAGTACCGAAAATAATTTAATTACCCTGAATATTACATACATAATTTAATTACATTGAATATTAATGTGTATGGGTATATTAGGAAAAATGATAATAAATTTTATTATTTCAACTATATTAATTAAATTTGTGTGAAAAAAAAAATGATTTTGTTATTTGTACATCTCCTCACAATAGAAGGGGCCCACGTCCAATAAAAAATCGCAGGCCCCCTATTGTGAGGGAGAATATACACCGTAGTCATAGCAAAGCCCAAAAAAGAAACAGGACTATCTTAAAATATTTCTATAATGATTGTTGACAACTTTTGTTGACAAGTCTTGACAAAATCTAAGTGGTCGATTTAAAAATAAATAAAAAATGGATGGTATAGATTTTGTCAAACAATCAAAAAATGTTGTACATGTAGCACGATTGCTCAATAAATACATCAACCATTGATTTTCAATCCATTTACCAAAAATATCCAATATAAATAACACCAGAATAACTAAATTTACCAAAAATATCCAAGACGGTACAAAATTTTACCTTCCTTTTTAAATCCTCTTCGGTGCGGACTAGTCCACTATACAAAACATGTTAATCGTGTTCTACACCAAAACTTGTTACTCCAAGAAGAACAAATGTGAGATGATCATATGGCTGACAAATTAAAGAATGAGAGCAAATAAATCCCAAGTTTGAAACCTTAAAAATGGAAAACTACAGAGCTTACTTCATAGGCAAGAACATCTTCTGGACAGTGGTTTTACTCGCAGCAGACGGGCTTGTGCTCTTTCTGCAGCTTCTCCCACATACAAAGCATCATCCTTGGATTTTGATAATGAGCAAGAACATAATTTGATTCACATCCCGCAATGAAAAACCGGTCATCGTTGACATATTCCACTTTGTGACCATGTTTTTCAAAATGCTCGATCCATATTCCCACAGCAACGTCTTCTAGTTTGAAAAGCTAAGACAGTGTATAGATAGAAAGAATGACCCCTTGAGATTCAGAAATGCCATCAAAACATCAAAAAGTAATTTTACCTTTTTTTTAGGAAGTTGTTGCATCACAAGATTCAATAACATCATCAGCAGTAATACATAGAACAAACATAAGATTTTATGAATTGAAGTTCACAAACAGATTAATTTGTAAGTATACTAGATCTTACCATGAGATCCCTCTGTTGGTGGCCTTGAACAATGAATTTTGCTATATCTTGGGAAATTATGTAACCTGGACCGTGGGCCCAAGGCGGAAACGAAGAATGTGCCCATTCCTGTCAAAGAGAACCATTATATAACATTGAAGTGATATATAGTGGGCGGTATCAGTTGCAGAAATTGGATATTTAACCGATAAAGTTGATACCTCGTTGCTGATGTACCATTTGTTGTCCTTATTCCTGTGTGGCTCTGATTTAAAGGATATATGACCATATAAGAGCCCACTAGATTTTTTTCCCTTGAGACTTGATAAAACTTCATCTATCCTCACAAAAGCATCATCGTCAGTTTTCATAATATATTTAGCCTGCAGGATTTTAGTCTGAAATTGAAGAGAATGGATAAATTAGTGTATGCACCAAGAAACATTCCAGAACCTAAATTGAGTGTACGAAGTTGTGATTATAGGCAGATGAAAAGATCAAAGATTCAATGGAATATAAAGCCATTATACAACAGCACAAGATACAGAAAACCTGACTCTACTCAATCTTTTGACAGGCTAATCTGTTAGGGTCTAAAAGGTGAAGGCTTGAGGGGATTGGAATCCCACACCTTTTAGACCCTAACAATACCCCAAGGCTTGAGAGGATTGGAATCCCACACCTTGGCTTGAGGGGATTGGAATCTCACACCTTTTAGACCCTAACAATACCCCACGGCCCAAATCCGACGTCCACGGCGGCCCACTCCAAGATGACCTTCGCATTATCAGCCGGCCCATCCACTTGGCTGCTGATATTCGACACTTCGCTTGGGTAGCCCCTTCTTGGATTCGAACCCAGGACGTGAGATTGCTCTGATACCAATTGGTGGAGACCCAACCATTATTCCCAAAAGCCTAGACTTGAGGGGATTGAAATCCCATACCTTTTAGACCCTAACATAATCCAACTACTCGTGTTATTTCCGGTTTTGCCCAAAGAATGGATAATATTAATATTCGTTCTATTTTTCAATAGACATAATTTAATATTGGCATCTCATGATACAGTGTGATGCAACCAATTCTTCCAGAAGCCGAAGCTAGTAGCAGATATGCAATCTTGAATCCACGCAAAGCACTATCCTATGCGAACTGATAGGGCAAAGAAAGTGATCCTCTCGGAAGCAACAGCTAGTAGGAGAGACGCAATTGAACTCTTTATCACCCAAGACCAGACCTGGCTATCCACCCTAAGCACTACTTGTTTGGGCCTTACTTCAAAGAACTCTTACAAGATGGGGCCACCCTCGTGGTCAAGTGATGCCCTGCATCATCTCCCTTCTATTAAAACAAGGGTTTGTCGTTAGTGGACACAATTGTGATGATTTCTTGTCTAACTAGAGTCTCGTGTCATCTTCAAATGACACATCCTTCCACAGTCTCACCCATATCAAGCAATTAGAGTTTGAGTCGGGACCTTAACAATTGTCCTGTGAAGGTTATTCTATTCTGCTTACTAGTTTTATATGAGCAGTAAAAAAAAATCTTTCATTTTGATTAGAAACATCGAAGACATACCCCCAGGATACAAATCGCAACGGTTTTATAGGTGAGCAGGCTGTAGTAATCAACGAAAGGCATCAATTGGATATCTCCATATGTCTGAGCTTCTTTCCAGAGCTGGAAGTTGACCTCCTTATTCTTGTGCTGCAAGTGTTATTCAGTTAAAAGAGGAAAGAAACTCAAAAATGAAGGAAGAATAGATTAGACATTTTGCAAACAAATTATTTGGTGAAGAATGGTGGTTTAAACTTTAAAGGAAAGGAACACAGCTATAATGGAACTCCAAAAAGGAAGTTATATGTACTGAATTAGAATTATGTCGAATAGGAGTGTACAGTTTATCGCATTATTAATAAAATAAAACTATGAAAACAGGATTAAACTATTGGGGAAAAAAAGGGAACGATAAATTTCCGATCCGTGAGAGGATTCCAATAACTAACTTGGATTCTATTGATACATGATCTCCAGAAGTCCTGTAAGCAGCATTATTGCAAATAACAATTGCTTTAAACTGCAAGTTCAAGCATCCCTTTAAAAGGTTATTTATAAGCTATTAAAAATTAAAAGATTCTGATTAGGAAGAACTGAAATAAATGTGGTAGTTCGATATATGCCTCAAAATTCAACATATGAAAGACAAATGAAGAAAGGAATATCATATTCTTACAGATTTTAATTTTGGGCAAAAAACAGTGGAGAGAGAAGTTATTTGAGACTATCTTAGGCTGATAAAACAAACTCCTAGTTTGCAACTCACTTACAAGTCCAATGAAAAAGCGAACAGCCACATCTCCCGAGCGTACAGTGTCATATTGCATCCAAGATCTTCTCAGTGTCATACGTCTCTCAAAATTATTCCCAGTTGAGAAAACCCCAATTAACAGCTCTAGCCTTTTATTAGAAAGAGAAGGAGCTTTGAGGTTCTTAGCATTAGCAACTAAATCCAAATCTTTGGAAACAGGCAATCCTTTCACTAGGATAGATGCGACATCCAAGCTACCTTTCACATTGACTCTACTAACCAACCATGGTTCAAGCTTCTGCAATTGTGTAAACTCCATTATTAGTACGTGGAATAGATGAATTAAATAAATAACTTCTCTCTCATCTATCAACTTTAACTTTTATACAAGGGGATTCAACATTGTATCCTCGGAGATGGAGGTCTTGAGTTCAAGTCTCGTTGCAACCCATTTATGAAAAATGGTGCACCAAGCCTTCGATTAAAACTAACCTAGATATGCCAGAAAACTAACCTCTCTATACACAAAAGATGATTCATGCCTTCCATTCACTGTCATGTGAAATCCCTCATCACCAGCCCATAATGTTGCAGTAAATGGGTTACCTTCCACAAAATGGAATATAGAGTTTGCATGTGGACTCCCTTCAGAAACATTACTTGACTTAAAGTCACCAGTATGACTTGCATTTGGATTGTTCTCCGTTGTTCTTCCGACAATTTGTGTATTGCACTTTACAAGTCCATCAACTGAAGAATACATGTGGACGTAGGTTATATTGCGAAAAGCAAGAGCAATAAGAACTATTAAAATTTGTCATACAATTATAAATAATTTGAAAAATGTAATAATTAGAATGTATTGAAGCATTTAAATTATATATCCTACAAAAAGATGAGACTTTTCACTATTAACCAGCTCATCTCCAGCAAGGAGGCACCTTAATGCTATGACTCTGACATAATCCAATTTGTAGTTAGTTGAGGAATATTGCTTGCTGAAGCTATGCATAACAAATAAAATGAAGTACATATTTATTCACAGAATTATTGGCCCTTCCGCTCCTAAGATTTGCCTTTCTTAGCAACTATGAATAGCACGGGGAAATGATATCTTTGAAGCTTTCAAACAATACTGTTATGTATCCATTCTTGGACCATGAGAGATATTTATTTTATATTTTATGATTGAGTGTCACTTCTGCAATTCTCAAAATTCACACACGTAATCTGAGGTTAGACTAAACATGTTTAAAAGATTTACAAAGCACGCACTCAATTGCAATATATCTCTTTAAGCTAAGGAGCCAGAAACTGCAGGCAATCCCCAAAACGAGTCGACAACTGGAGCTTTAGTATAACTGTGATATGACAAATTAGCAAAGACATGAATAATCCAACATGAATTTTGACATGGTATTGCTGGTTTTCCTGTTCACAAACAGTTGAAATATATCTGGTTAAATGGTTCCCATATTCAAAATATCCTTTTAAGTTATAATGGCTTTTGGATGAGTATTCTGAATATATGAACACCTCATCATCAATCTCATAACCCAGCGATCATCAGAGTAGCTAACATGGAAGGCCTCCATTTTTTCACTTATATTGCGAGTGAAATATATAATTTTGAGCTATCTCCATGCAGGTGCAATTAGTTCCTAAAACAAACATAGAGGAGAAACGGAAACTGAAGAATGGCATCAAATCCACATAAGGGCGTACCTTTTAGGACATTAGTTGAACCATGATCAGGGCACTTCTCCTCCTTGCCCCACCCGGATTCTTTAGTCCATGTATTCAAAATACTAACAGGTTCCTTCGTCAAATTCTCCCCCGGTAAAAAGACCTTGTATTGCAGTACAATAGGAGGCTTTGGTTCCTCAGGAAGTTGCGAGCCGATGAGTTCAATTTGAAAACTGTCTTGCCATGAACCAGGTATCCCAATCACAGTAATAGATGAATCCTCAACCAGACCACATGGGATATCAAGAACACTCCCATTCTTCAACATTGTAGTATTAGATGCAATAACAAAGTAAGGACAATCAAAACTTTCCCTAACATCCCCAAGCTTTGAAGCCTTATCCTTCAGTAAATCTTTCCACACAATGGCAGCCTCTTTGATCCCCTGGGCTGTTTCAGGCAGGGCATCCGACCGTGATAATAAAAATCTCATTTGATTCCATACTAGTAATGCATTAGATTCTTCTTTGGACCAATTGCTACTCAAACTATACAAATCACTCAGCCCTTCAAAATCCATTAAGTGGGGTTTTTCCTTGACAGTTGCCAGCCTTTCCATTTTTTTCTTGGATTGCTCATCACTAACATCGGCCTTTTCATCTGCATTATCCTTCCCAGATGGATGGTTATTGAAAAATTCATATGCAGACTGCTTTTTTGGAAATTCAGTTTTTCCTATAAAACTGTAACTCACAACCAAAACTAAACCAAGGAAAATTATCACAACTCCACCTGTCCACTTCTTCATTCCCAAATTTCCTCACATAGTATTCTTGTACACCTCCACCACCATATAACTAACTGATGCTTTTGATTAGGTCACTAAACAAAAAATGCCATCGACCTATTTCTCAAATCTTCTCTTCCATTATCATTTTCTGCAAACATAATGAGCTAAAGATCCAATCCAAAGCAGAAAATAAAAGCAATAATTGAAAATAAGCTTCAAGTTCACATTTAAAAATAATTAAAGTCGAAAAAAATAAGAATAAAGTAAGCCCACAAGGATATTAAAAAACGTGATTTTTCAAATTCAAGCAGTTCGGTTTTGATAGCAACATTTTCTTGGGTCATTCTGAAGTTCGACGAAGCACAAAGGCGGAATTAAAGTAAGAATGATTGAGCTTTGCAAAAGCAAGAAAGTGTTAATGCGAGTAAAAAGTAAAATTAAGTAGACGCATACCCGCAAATTGATTAAAATCCAAGTGAGCTTAGGTAGCATAACTTTCCCCTTCCCCTTTAAACGATATCCTGGATCTTCGACCGTTCAAGGAAGTGGTCTTTTCTAGTTTTTTTCTACGTAGAGTAGAAAACTAAGATTAATTGACTATAAAACGATGCGTTTCAACATCATTTGTAATAACTCTTTTTACTTTGACGCATAACGATTAAAAATATAAATTTTAATTATATATTCATTTAATATATCCCTACATTAAATAATAATTTAAATAAGAATAGTTTATATTTGTTAATAAGAAAACATATTAGTGCATGTTTGAGCCTCTTTCTTTCTTTTTCTTTTTTTTTTTTTTNAAAAAAAGGTAGGACGGATGGAAAGAAGTTAATTTAAAACACTGGTTATGTTCTTTGATCGGGGTTATATATGTGTTATTTTATCTTATCTAATGCACCAAATATGTTAAGACTATTTGTAACCCATATTTCTAGTACTCGATTGGTAATTTCAGCGTTAAAACATGCGCCTGTTTGAACCTCGTTCTTCTTTACTCAAAATGCATTTTTGAATAATATTTTGATAGAGGGTGCATGTTTAAAAAATAAGAAAAAAAATTTGAATTTGCGTGTAATATTATTTTATTAAAAAAAACGTGGTTAAAAATAAGAAAAAAAAATTATTTTGAAAATAACTGTTACCAAAGAAACAAGGGCTAAATAGGAATATATTAGAAAAAAATAAAAAACAAAAATATAAATAAGTAAATGAAACATGAACATGAATATATTTAATTCTTGTACCCAATTTTGAATTAATTTTTGAGCCCAAGTAGAGCTGTACTATTACAAGTAACCTTTGGGGGAAAAAAAAAGAGGGATTTTAAGGCTATGCTTGAGCCCCATTTTTGGTGAAATGAATTTTATAATAGTGATATGAAGAATGTACGGTTAAAAAAATAAGGATTTACGTGTAAATTTTTTATTAGGAGAATGTGTAGGCGTGAAGCTGAAAATGAGTATGAGGAAAAATTAGTTTTTAAAATAATGAGTAAACACGATAAATATTATATATTTATATGTTCAAATGAGAACTTCGATTCCTACCAGTGACCATATTATCACCTAGCAATCTTCTCACTAACTCGTACCGATTTTTAGTACGAGTCCACGTCTTTATCATCAGCAATAGATAACAAGCTAAGCCTCATCCAGCATTCAATATATCCAAGAAAACTAAATTTTGATCAGGCTCGCATAGCTCGGTGTAAAATGCTTCTAAACCAGTAGCGAGAGAAAATTTTATCGGTAAAAGATCACGAGCCATTTTGGACGGTAGGATATTTGGGGCTCACAGATTGCCACCAATATAGCACGCTGAAGTTCTTGCTCCAAGGCACGACAGGTTCTTCCAAGTAGCATTCGAGCTCTGACTTCTTGGGCTGAGATTGACTATCAGATTCGATGAACTTGTTGTACTCATCTAAACAATTAAAACCGAAGTTTGGGTGTAAGAGTCTTTCTTTGATGTTTGCAGGAAGCTCTTCTTCAAACTCAGAATTCGAATCACTCATGGTGTATTCTTCCTTGGTTTCGCGAGTAACATAATCATCATAAAGCCTATGAATGGACTCTGAAATGGCTATGACTTCTGAGATACCAGAACTAGTATCATACTTCAAGGAAGAAAATTCAATATACTTCATTTTATATCGAGGATCCAAAACCGTAGCAACAGCCAGAACAAGGAACATGTTCTTCCAGTACTTCTCAAACTTCTTTAGCATCCTCTGAGCTATGATTCTAACAAATTGATCTGAATTTCTGGATTCTTTTAGCAAACTTACTTGTAATTCTTGAAAATTATGAACATAGATGCCTGCACTAGCATGTTTTGTCTCGAAAAGAACTTCAGCAACATCATATACATTCTGGACAAGTTTACAAACATCTCCAACTTTCTTCCACTCTTCAGCAGATGGAATATCACAACCCCTGCAACGATCAGTTTCTAAATACTGTCCTTTAGCCTCCAGCACCAGCGCCTCTTGCAGCTTGTGCAATGTCATATTCCACAGTAAGGACGAGTTTCCCCAGAAGACCATATGGCGAACTTTGCGGATAATATATTCAATGTTCTGAAATGCCTCTGCCACCACAGAACGCAAAATGTCAGCACAACAACCCAAGTGAAATAACCGACCATCAAGTGGGATCCTTCTTTTCTCCTGTAATTTATTTCTGACTATCACGGCATTCTCATAAAGGTTCACTATTGCAGTTGCAGATGTGAGAGTAAATACCTTATCCTCAATTTCCAAATCAGAAAGATATTTCAGAATAACATTTTCAGGGAGATTTTCTGGAGTACCATCCAAGGTAGGAGAAAAGCCGAGAATATAACTTTTCAGTTTCCAATCTTCACCAATAAAATGAGCCTTTACACACAGATAATCAAGGTTTGTCTGGCCATCAGGTAAATCGTAATCTCGATCATAGACACTACCCTTGTCATGTCTCATAATATCCACTGAGAGGCTAATTCGTCCATCCAAACTTCTCAAAATCTCTTTCAATTTCACTTTCTCTTCCTTGTGAAATTCCAAGCACTGATGTATAACAGTGTCATATTCAACAGAAACACGGGTTAACTGACTTCACATAGTGTTTGAAAGAATCTTCTTTAACTGAGCAAGGTGGTACACTGGCATTGTATAAGAACCGTGTGAGGGCTTTATATGCTTTTTCTTCATCAAATGCCTGCTCGTCAATTAAATCATTGCTGTCACAGCTTTCATCACCAGAAACACAAGCTCTCGTTCGAACATGATTCCCATAAAGCTTACGGCCTCTGTCCTTTTTCATAATATCTAAAATGGAAAAGTATAAGTATCAAAAAATAACAGTGGCATAAAGACCTCTATTAATAAATTTATTTTTCCCTTTTGACAGTATAAGTATCAAAAAAATAACAGTGGCATATGGCGTCTAGATTTAAATCCATGAAGAAAATCCATTGCAACTGCTTGGATTTGATTGATTTAACTTGGATTTCACATATTTACTCGAGAATTCTACTAAATCCCTCTTTTTTTCCGCCTATGGAAATCAACAGATTCCAATTCAAAGGAGATGGAAAATCCATCCCAGGTTGAAGCTTGAATGCTTTGGAAGCAATGAAGCCTCCGAACAATGACTAGCGCAGAGCACTCAACAATAAAGAAAACCAACGATAAGAAATCAAACTTAACAAAAAGCCTAAAGAGAATACAATTCGATTTTAATGCTTGAAATTGCAATTTATGCCGGGCAAAATGATTTTTAGTAAGTCAAAAGCTCAATTCTTGCAAGATATATCTACATGAAACTCCTGAAACCACAAAACAAATATAAGAAAAATATATAAAAATGCTGCAAACCACCCTAAAGAACATGTTAATAACCATAACTTTATCCGAAAATGAACTTCGCAATACACAGTCCCTAAACAGAATCTCAAAGTGCAATTACAATTAATACGAGGTCAGCAAATCTCACTATAAATCACAAATTTTTATAAATTAGGAATATGAAATTGCAGAGTGCAAAACAAAACAGAGTTATAATAGTGGCAGAAGGCAGGTATGAATTCTTTGTAGCCCATTAGGGAGATTTTCAAGAAGTTTCACATAAGAGGGATGATTTTACAGTTGCTTGAGAGACGGTTTATTGAATTGTGTAACTGATGAATTGCAGGTTTTTACTCAAAATAATAAATTCTGATGAAAAACCAACCAGATATTTTTATAAGCAAAATTCCGACATTGGAAGAGATGCATATAAAGTAACAATTGAAATTATTGAATCAAATTTTGTTTGCAATAATGGCACATAAATAAAATCAGTATTCAATCATCACATTCAACACTGTATCAGGTTTCAATGCTAAAAAAATACAGAATTTGGCCCACGCCTTTCGTTTTGTGACTTCTACTTTTCAAGAACCCAAATTGCAGAACTATTTTCTCAGTCACGAACTCGGTTCCTAAAATAAGATAGATTTCATTCAAATGCAAGTTCTAAAATTATGGAATCTAAAGTCACGAACCTGTTCTTGAGAGAGTTGGAGGGTTTTCTGCTGAAGAAAGCGGGAGAGAAGGCAAAAAATTAAAAATCGAATGGGCAAAAATTTTAGAAGTGGGGGGGCAAGAAGAGGAAATTAGGCCCTACACGGCCTAAAATTGAAAAACTTCGAAAGATATGTCCTCTTATTGAAAACATTGAAAAGTATGCCCTTGTTTATAATATAACTCTTTTGGGGGCAAAAATGAAATTATTTTACGCATGAGAAGAAACCCTAATTCTCTTGTGATTTTGGGTGATTTGGGTTCTATTGTCATCTCCACACCATAGATATGCGATTTTTGGTTACTATTTGTTGTAAAAAAAATTATATTGGCAATTGGAAAAAATTCTAGACACAATGGTAAAAAAAATTTATCGCTTTTATTGACAATTTTCATACAAAACAAAATCAAACGAATAATATTCGGTATGGTAATTTTTTTTTTTCAATTCTCTTTTATTTTTATTTTTTTGCAATTGGAACAAATTTTAGATCCAATGGTAAAAAATATTATCACTTTAATGGACAATTTTCATAAAAACGAAGCCAAACATTCTTTCAACATTTTCCATGAAAAGTTATACCAATTAAACACAATTAATTACAATTCTCAGTAAAACAATTTATAGGCAATTCAATTCCCTGTAAAACATTTTCTTTCCACCTTTGCAATCAAACGGACCCTTAGTTTTTAATTTTTGTGTTTGTTTTGAATTTTTAAGGTTTTCAAATTTTTATTATTTTTATGATTTTATTTTTATGGGTATTCCTTTATTTGGCTCTACACCAAGAATATGGATTTTAGCTTGAATTTTTAGATTGCCACATGAACCATTTTTCATGTGAGCATTTTCTATTAATATTGAATAAAAATGTATCATCTTTTTATTTGAATAGGGAATTTTACAAAATACACCATGTGTTTAGAGTGTATTTACACTTTCATACCAACATTTTTCATGACGTGCTTTATTTAAGGGTAAAAAATATATATTTTAGAGAGAAAAATGGAAGATTTACAAATTCGCCACTATAGCTAAGCATACCAAAATACCAAAAAAAAAAAAAAAAAAATACAAATCACACCTTCCATATTGAATTGTAGGTAACACTTTACATACCGTTTATTTAATTATTTTATAGTTCTTTAAATATTAATTACTAGAAACTTATTTGACATTTTTTCAACATTATTCATCATTTAGTAAATAAGTTATGTTCCTTGAATTTTATTTTAACTTGAAATCATAACTTTATACCATTTTACAATTTAAACAAAATACTAAATTACAGTTATCAACTAAATTTATTCATGTTTATTAAGTTACTTAATTAGGTAATGTTTTCCACAAGTTATTTGTATTAATGAATGACATTAATAGTTATTATGAAAAGAAAAAAATGTATTCACTTTTTGTTGAGGGATGAAATCTCACATCGAATAAAAATAAAAAAAAATATCAATTTATAAAGATTTGGACTACTCTTAATAAGGTTGACCTTTTAAGATGAAACTCCAAATCTTAACATGATATCAGAGTCCGTTAAGCTCCAACAAGTAACTCAATCCGATTAAAACTCAAAAAAATTGAGCACGTGGATTTCAAGATTAGTTTGCTCAAACAAATCACCATCTTGCAGAGTATGTTAAGGGATAAAATTTCAAATCGAATAAAGATGAAAACATATACCAATTTATAAAGATTTGAACTACTTTTCTTAATAAGGTTGATATTTTAAAATGAAATCTCAAATCTGAACACTTTTCATCATCATCAACTTTAAAAGTAATTAAATGCTAATACTTTTAAATTTAGTGGTCACGAATAAGTATTCCATCAAAAGCTTAAAACACGGGTTCTTCGGATCCTCAAGCCCTCTGAAAAATTTTAGGCATTCATTTGAAAAAGTTTAAGGCAAATGCCAACACCTTTCACTCCAAAGTCGTGTGACTAACATAAATATTAGACTCGAGAAGGTGTCCTCAACTAAGAATTTAATAAATTGTAAAAATCCCTATAAATTCAGGTACTTAAGGTATTTCATTAAAGATCGTTAAAATATAGTTGTCCTTGATAACTCATAGATTTGTATAAAAAAAAAAATCATTAATAAAGAAATTTTAAGATATTTGGATGGATTTCAAACTTAACTTTTAAAATTTCACATTTTTAATGAGATTCTTGTAAATTCTATAGAAATCTATTCAAATTCACGAAATTTATTAGAATTTAAAATTCTAATTGAGGACACCCCTCTCAGACTTGGGGCTTATTATTGCACATTAAATTTCACACCATATAGCAACCTAGCTAGGGCGAGGCTAGTGACCCACGAGCCTCGCCTTTGATAGTACCACGTCATTTGATATGGTCTTTGCATCAATAATCATTGTGGTCAAGTCCCATCCTTTTGCAAAGTCATGTAATGCTTCATGCAAGAACGGTGGACCCCAATAGGTCTGGGGATGAGGATCATCAAGCGAGGCATTATGCTCTTAGTAATCAACTCGTGAGTTACAAGGATAGGGACAACGGGTGTGTGCCATAAGCAAATGTGTTATCTAAGAAAACTACATTATCAACTCCTAGATATCCACATAGAATCTTGGTGATCAAGAAAGATTCAAAGGAATCAATCTTCGCAAGGTAATTCATTTTAGGAAATTTCTTGTTGTACAGAACTATTCATCTATCACATAATTCCAGATCCTCACATGGTGGGCTCCACGCTGAATAAAAAATGGCCAAAAATCTCATCCACCCCTCTATATTGTGAGTGTCTGACAGCATTTACAGAAGCATGGCTTCTGTAAATGTAGCACTCCTCTTCATTTTAAGCAGGAAACGACTTGATAAAAGGAAATAATTCCTTAGCCAATGAGGAGGCAATACGTGTGAATTAGAGCTGCACCATCATAACTTAATTCTGCGTGGACTACTCTCACTTATAATTCCTTAGCCATGCATAGGTAAAAGAAAAGGTATGTAATTCCAAACACCCAGCTAGACAAATCTTTCTTTATCTGTTTCTCCCACGTCCAATTCCTCGTAAATAGCTCTAGTATTATAATTCCTGACTTCACCACGAGAATACCAATAGTCGATAACAAAAAGACAAGGACATGACACTGGATGTGTTGATAGCAAAATCTATAGATTTTTTTATTTCAACAATTACAAATTGTTAACTATATTATATTTTTAATCTTATGTAAATTTATTTAAAAAGACCTATATAAAATTAAATAAAAATATATTATTCTAAATTCATCCACTAATATTTAGCCCCTACTCAACTACCATTATTTGAGAAACCAACGGTTTTAATAATAACTTTTAGAAGAATGTGGAATTGAAAATATGTATGTAGGAAAAAAACAAGAAGTTTTCAAATAATAGTTGTCAAACAAGGGCTTATTTTCATTAATTTTTTTTTGACCTTTTATAAAACCCTAATATTCATGAAAGACAATAATGGAAGAGACACCATTAGAATAAATATATACAGACTTAAAAATATATGAAGATGAGTTTGAAAAAGTAAGGATTATCTTTTATTGTGGGTTTAATGAGTTTAGTATGTGAAGACTCTTAGGGCCTGTTTGGTTTGAATTTTTCAATTCTACAGTAAATCAATTCTCATTTTTCAACCACACATTCTTCAATAAAATAATATTTTACATCACATCAATACTTTTTTCTTCTTTTCCAACCACACATTTC
>CAIGRF010275213.1:0-26024 GCA_903798235.1 Fraxinus ornus
CTTATAGATTCACGTAAAGCATAGCGGTATATTTCTATCCCCTATCGAACCTACGATGATTTTTACCTTGTAGAATCTATTTCCCTTTTTTCAAATGCATAAAATAGATCACCCAAACTCACATAATCACATGCTAAATAACTATGGAGACAAGAAAGTGTATATAAATCATTCAACAAAATCATTTGTGTTTGAAGATCAAATTGCAAAATAGAGAATTAAAAGATCACAATGAGAGGTTCATCGTTCACCTAGTACATAAAAAGTCTAGCCTAACACAGATAAAATAAAATAACATTAAAAATAATTAGGAGAAGACATCACCCAAAAATTGAATATAAATCTTGAATTCTTCTATCTTCGGTGTAGAAATCTCTTGGTTTTGCCTTCTCCTTGCTTTTCAATGAGCTTTTCTCTCTAAAGTGGCATAACCCTAGTTTCTGGATGTATTTTAGCTTTTATAGTTGCCCTAGAATCATTACCATATGAGTTGGAGTCGGATAAGGAAACCAGAAAATTTGCGCCGATTTTCTTCCTTGCGGCCGCAAGGACAAATTCCTTGCACCCGCAAGGAACAACTTTTTCTTTCTCACTTTTTCCCTGTCCCCTTGCTTGCGGCCGCATGGAAGATTATACCTTGCGGCTGCAAGGTATAAGTAACTATTAAAATTCTTCATTTTGGTCCTCCAACTTTATTTTTCTCTTGTCTTGACCTCTTTTGTTCATTCTTTTCCTCCAATCATCCCATGCATTCCTCAATTTATGATTAAGCACGTGTTCACTCTTGATTTGACCTCAGATCATCTTTTGGTTATTTACATTTTGGTCCCTGAACTTTCATTTTCCTCCTTTTTAGACCATTTTCTCTATTTTTCCTCTTGTTTTCACCATAATCTTCATTGTTGCCCTACAAACACAATTTACACAATTAAGCTCTATTCCGAATGTTTATCGAAAATTATTCATGTTTGTAAACCAAAATAAATGTATAAAAATGCCCTTATCAGAGCTTAAAGGGTCAGATTTGAAAAATACAACTCAGTAGGTTTTCGAAGATATGGATAATGCTGCCACCATCACCTGCAGTGCCATTGTATTCAATTGCTAAAGACATATCCAGTGGAACAAGGTATGTGGATGTTGATTTTGTTGAGCATGCTTTAAATGGAATAGAAGGTGTACAATCTAGCAAGGGGCCTTCTGAAAAAGCATTCGGTATTGATTCTACTTTAGGGTATGTTACAACCCATTTTGGTTAATTCAAAATCATTATGATTTTTTGGAATATAAGGTCATTCTGCAGAGTAGTGTTTGGATTCATTGGAAGAGGTGGAGTATTTAGTATTTTGTGTTTTGTTGGAGAAATTAAGTTTTAATTATTGTTGAAGAAGTCAGTTCATTCCTTGGTTGAATTCATGTTAAGGTGGAGATTGTTGGAATTTGGGTGTGTGACCCAAATTCCTTTGTTGAAGTGTTTGAGTAATTGAAGAATTCTAATTGAAGTGCACGTCATGAAGAATTCAAGTTTGGAATGCTACTAGAGTCCTATGTCAAGTTGAATATCAAATTTCAATGATAATTAGGAGTTTGACTTGAAGGAGGACTTTTGGATGATAACAAGTGGTATCAATTCTAACAACATGCTTATATATAAACAGACATATAATCTAGAAATGACTTGATACTCGGATTCAAGTTTTGTTGGCTGTGTTGATTCACGCAAATCAACATCACGGTATGTTTTTAAGATGACTTGTAGAGTTGTATCATGGAGGAATGCCAAGCACTAGCAGGCCTTGGCTGCTACTTCCATTTTGGAAGTCAAGTTTAGGGCTTCACAAAAATATCATAAAATCGCAAATCAAACTGAAACTGATTGGTTGAAACTGTTGGTTTGCGTTCACGTGGACCCGCAGTTTTCCCCCTCAAATCGTTTCAAAATGGTTTAGTTTAGGTTTTGATTTTCAAAACCCGTATAAAAACTAATAGAACCTTTCATCTGTAAACTACATTATGTCCTCAGTTGGTGGTGCAGGTCACAAAAGGAACAAGAGAAAGCTAACACAATCTCAATCTACTGGAATAACTCTTAACTGAAAGTATGGAATGAAAAATTTAAAAGTTGAATAGAAACCAAAATTGACATTGATTCTGGATATGAATTATGGCATTATTCTAGAAAATACTCGTTCATATTTGCATTCTTTAATTCTTTAACTGATGCATCTGCTTGTCCCACAAGTGAATCTTTGGGACTAGACTCTTTAGTTTTATGATGAAGATAATCAAGAAAAAAAAATGAAAGAATGAACTTTGAATTCCTTTTGAGGATAACATTTAGATTTAAATATCTAGATTAATGAATTTATATTACTTAGTACAATAGGTAATTGACTATATAAGGATGTTGTTTTCCTAAATTCGGTATCAATTACTAATTAGAATGACTAATGGGGTTGTGGATGAACATATAGTCATAGGCAGACTGGTATACATCGATCTGATGGGGATTTTGGCACATTGAACAATGGTAGAGGAAGAAATTCTCATCACTGGGGTTATATAGTTTTGAATGATCAACAGTAAATTCATACAGTTCCTGAGCTGCTGTCCTCTTTTTGCTACTACTTTTTTGCCTTATTGCTTATTGTTAGTATTTTCGAGTTTCGGACAAATATGAATGTAATTTAGCATTTAACATCATAGTTCTCGTTTAAACTTATATGTTAAACTTGTTTTAAATATATTACAATGATATTAATAGGTAAACGGCGGATTAAAATCGAACCAAACGGCAAATAATGGTTTGGTTTGGTTTAAAAATAAAAAGGTTTGCTTTGATTTGAAAAAAAAAATTGTAGATCACATGAAATGATTTGAGTTGAAAATATAGCACAAAATGTCCAAATCAAACTGCAATCACCCCTAGTCGAGTTCTTCTCCTATTTTGAGGCTACTTCACATGGTGTATGGATCAAGAGTTTCATATTTGATTTTAGAGTTTTGGATTCCATTTCTAGGCTATTGAGAAGTTACTGTGACAATTCAACTTTTATATTCAGTGTTCTAAAAAGCGGCGTCTACAATGCCTTAGGCACAAAGCGGGAGCAAAACGCCTAGCTTCCCGCTTTTTTGTTCTTTTTCATTTTATTTATTTATTTATTTATTTCACATTTAGGCTAGTCTAGCGTGCTTTTTTTACTCTTTTTTTTTATTGCATTTCAATTTTTTTCTTTAATTATTCAATAATTTTTAGATTGATTTTAAAATTTTAAATAATATTAAAAAGAACTCTTTTTTATGCTTCTTACTATTTAGGCTTGGCCTAAGCTCGCCTAGGTCGAACCCAACCTTCAGACTTCGCGGCACTTTATACTTTTTAAAACACGGTTATCTTTATGACTAAGAAATAAACACATTGACATTAAATATTTAACCATAAAGGAACATCCCTCTTCTATTAAAAGAAGGAATCCAACGTTTACTGTTCATTCAGGACGTATTTTCGTCTTCCCATTTTATCCCTCTTTAATATTGATTGAAACCCGTTTTGTCCTTTGTATTTTACTGCCAAAAAAAATTTGCCGCCTCCGAGAAAAAAAATATCGCAGTAGTTGTCCATATGTACCGTATATGTATTTCAGGTTTCCATTTTATCCTTTTTTTACTGTTCATCGTGGACAAATTACAATTAGTCAAAAATGTAGGCGGTAGACGTTTTTCACTTCTCATTTGCATTAAAGACGGCATTGAAAGGCGGTAGCTGGAGAAGTATATATATATAGGAAGAAAAATTTATTCCATTCCATCTTCGTCTTCACTAGTCTTGCAGCATACAAACCTGAGGTTTTCTTACCTTTATTGCTTTTAACTGTAAGTAGTTATGTAAAAGTTATATTTCGTTTTATTAGTTTTGCATGTTTAGAAATCATGCTTATAGATTTTTTTCAATTTCTGTTCGACAGTATTTTTGTAAGTTCATATCTCTATAGATGTTCCACTTTCCAAAATATTCTTCAACCATCCATTTTAATAGCTGTTATTTAGTGTTAGTTCTTTGTCTATAGAAACCAGAAAATTAGCACACGGACAGAGAAAAATGCATTGCTTCCGTTACAGTTGAAGAGTTGTGCGGAATCATTAAATTTCTACTAATTAACTCACAACAATTAATAATACTTACATAAAATTATACTTGGATTTATGTAGATAAAAAAATCGTTGTAACATAAGAACAAAAGAAAAGCTGACTAGGAATGACAAGAAATAAAAAAGAAAAAAAAAATTTACTCCCCGTTTGGGCACGGGGAGATACGTCTCCCTGTGCGCGCACGGGGAATTGCAATCTCCCTGTGGCTCACGGGGAGATGAATTTTTTTTTTTTTTTTTTTGCTTTGTTTTATATATCAAATGTCATTACACAAATTATAAATACAAATTCATTTATTAATAATTTAACTCAAAATAATTAGAAAATACTCAATGTCATACATACATAAAAATCAAAATTCCTTTCGGGGGCGTTGCTCCCAAGCCCCCACGAGGGGGGCTGCCCCCTCGATCCCCGTGACATGACCAGGCAGGTCGATCCCCGTCGGGGGCAATGTCCTTATACCCCTAGATGGGCGCAACTCGTCCATTCGATCAAAAAATATGTAACTTCATATACTTCGATTTTTAATTTTTATTATGATTATGATTTTCTTTGCTTGTTATATTTTTAGTTATTTCTAATTATGTCTATATTAAATTTGTTTTGAATTTTTTTTTCAGTTGCAAGATATCATTCTCAAAGTAAAAATATCATAATTTTTAACATCAATTGAACTGTGCTATCTTCAGGTACAATATTTTTTTTTAATCTTTTATAGATTTTGTAAAGTTCAATTTGCAGTTAACATTTGTATTTTTTTTCTCTAAAGTTTTTAATATAGTATTTACCATTTAACTATTATTAACAAATTGTGGATTCTAATTTGTATTTATTGTTCTCTTCTATACAGTGTCCAACTATTTTTTCTAGTGGTTATAGTTGACTACAGTAGTGCACTCTATCTTAGGTAAGTTTCTCTAACTAAACTATTCAGATTTTTGTTCATAATATTATAGGTTTATGTAGTATTGTGGTTATTTATTTATAGTAATTTATAAATTTGTAATAAATTGCTGGTTCTTGAGTTTTCTTTGTGCATACTATTTTTTCTCTTTTTAAAGTATATATTTTCAGTCATTGTTCACAAATTTTGATATTTTAAATTTTAGTTTTACCATATGTATGTATATTTTAACATATGTAAGATTATTTTTTTGTACAGTTATGGTTCGAGTTCAATTATTCTACAAAAATTGTTAGTATTGTAATAGACATTTTTATACCATCTGGTGATGAAGAAATTGATTCAACTATTCTACAATTTTATTTTATTTCAAAGTATAAATATGTTAATAACATTCTTTAATTCTTTTAGTTCCTGTTGTTTACCTTGGGCTCCAACTATTTGATATGGATACTTCTAGTGGTTTTGAAACAATGTCTCATCGCCAACAAGAAAATCAAAGGAATAGGTAACGACGAAAATGACTTTGAAGTGGTTGCAATGATCGTCGTAGGAGAATAGGTAATCATCTATCATCTGGACATATTAATTCGAATGATGTACAAATGCAACAATCTATAATGCATCATGATTTTGAGGCTTCTACTTCAAACCAAGATACACCTCATATTTCTGATTTTACATTACCAAGTGGTTTTAATGTATTGAACATACCAACGACTGCAATAGTTGTAAATATTGCGATGCAAGAAAAATTTATAGAGAAAGTAAAGGTTTTTGTTGTTCTGATGGGAAAGTACATATCTCTATGCCTGAATCACCTACTGAATTGTACAACTTGTTTACTTCTAAAGAATCTAAATATATGGTATTTAAAAAAATTGCATGAGGATATAATAACCACCTTGCTTTCACTTCATTTGGTGTCAAATACGACAAAGAGCTCTTTAAAGTATATCGAGGTATTTACACATTTAGAGTTCAAGGACAAGTATATCATTACGTAAACGAACTTATCCCACAGAACAATAAGCCTTCTTATATGCAGTTATATTTTTACGATACAGATAATGAGATTCAAAATCGTATGAAAATTTCAGAGAACTTTGATGAATGTACTTTAACTATTCTAATTGAAATCTTGAAAGTAAATCCATATAGTAGATTTTTTCGATCTTTAAGTAATATGACTAACTTACGAGATCATCAAATACATATAAGATGCCATCCAGGACTTGATCAAAGAGTATTTAATACTCCTACCTCATCTGAAGTAGCTGCTGTATGGGTCGAAAATGATGAAAATACTAATATTCGCTTTCGTGACATTACTATATACGGTCATTCTGGTGATTCACATAGAGTTCATTATTACTACGGTTGCTATGATCCTTTGCAATATCCTCTAATTTTTCCATACGGAGAACCCGGTTGGCATGAAGGCATTGAAAGGTGCAGAAGGACTGAACATTTTTCTGAATTTGTTCAATTTCCTGATACAGTTAGCTCTCTAGCTGAATTTATTGAAAAGGAAAATCAAGGTTTGCAAATTTATGTTATTATACATTCACCTACATTTTGCATTGTCAATGTTCTAATCGAATGATGACTTTCTTTTTGCAGTGCTTAACGGAATGAAGAAACGATCACAGGTTTCTTGTCGAGAATATTATTCATATAAATTGCAAATTAGGCCTTCCAGTAAGTCTATTTTACTTCACAGTGGTAGATTGTTCTAGCAATATGTTGTAGATATGTATGTGAAGATCGAAACTGCACGGTTAGACTATTTTTGTAACAACCAGAATCAAATTCGAGCTGAAATTTACCAAGGTATTGTAGATAGCGTTCAAAATGGAGAGACGAGAGGATACAAAATTGGAAGAAAAATTGTTTTACCTCAATCTTTTACATGTGGGCCTAGAGATATGTTAAGGAGATATATGGACGCAATGGCTATTGTACAGCGTTTTGGAAAACCGGACATCTTCTTGACTATAACATGCAATCCAAATTGGCCAAAGATTAAGCAAGAACTAAAACACAATGATGAGATTCAAAATCGACATGATCTAATCGTGCGTATATTTAGAGCAAAATTAGAAGAGTTGAAAAATGATTTATACAAAAAAAATATCCTAGGCCCAGTTGTTGAGCATATATATGTTATTGAATTTCAAAAAAGGGGACTTTCTCATGCACATCTATTGTTAATTTTTAAATACAGCTACAAAATTTGTTCTGTTCTAGATGTTGATAAGATAGTTTGCTGTAAAGTTCCTAATGAAAACGAATATCCTTATCTTCATTTTGTTATTGTTAAACACAATATGCATGGCTCTTGTAGACATCTTAATCCAAAAAACGTATGTATGAAAGGAAACAAAAGTTGTAAAAATAAATATCCTAGGAATTATTGTAATACTACTATATTCGGTGATAATTCATATCATTTGTATAAACGTCGTGATAGTGGTATTTCTATTAAAGTTAGAGGTCAAATGTTAAACAATCGATGGGTTGTACCGTATAATCCTTATTTGAGCGCAAAATCTGACTGCCACATTAATGTTGAAGTATGTTATTCTATTAAAACTGTAAAATATTTGTACAAATACGTGTATAAAGGACATGATCGTATTCATTTTTCAGTTTCCACAAATGAAACAGGAAAAGAAACCGACGAAATCTCAGCTTATCAATCTGCTAGATGGATATCTCCACCTGAAACTATGTGGAGGATTTTCTGGTTTAATTTGGCGGAAATTTATCCAACTCTTTATTCTTTACAGCTTCATATCGAAAATCATCAACAAGTAAGATATGACGACGAAGATGATTTGTCTACTATTATTGACAACAAAAATATAAAACGAACAATGTTGACAGAATTTTTTGAGGTAAATAAAGCAGTTGAATTTGCGCGTACATTGTTGTATCGAGATTTTCCAACCCATTTTGTTTGGAACTCAACTAAGAAGATTTGGACTCCCAGAAAAAAAACACGTTGTTATAGAACGAATTGTCGCAGCGAATCCATCTGAAGGAGAACAATATTTCCTACGCGTTCTTCTCAATCATATTCGAGGTCCAACATCATTTCATGATTTACAAACTTTGAACGGAGTCACTGTTAATACATATCGAGAAGGAGCACTTTTACACAGTTTGTTAGTCAGAGACAATCATTGTGAAGAATGTCTATCTGAAGCTATTATTTATAAAATGTCTACTTCTTTAAGACGTCTTTTTGCTACACTTCTCACTCTTTACAATTCTGATCATCCAAAATTACTGTGGGATAAATTTAAAGTTTATATGATCGATGATTATGTAAATGAAAATATACCTTCAAGGGATGCTGAACTACGAGCTTTAGAAGATATCAATTCTATTTTAGAATCATAGGGTAAAAATATTAATGACTATGAAATAGTATCATTCAGTGTAAATGTAGATGAAAATGAAAGGTTGAGAAGAATGGTTGCTGAAGAGACAACAAATTTAGATATAGAAGGAGGCTATGCTTGTACATTAAGCTTAAATAATGAACAACAATTTGCGTACAATACAATTATGGAAAAAGTAAATTCCAAATCGAGTGGGATCTATTTCATCGATGGTCCAGGAGGAACGGGCAAAACTTTTTTATATAAAGCTCTCCTAACAGGTGTAAGGTCTCAAAACTTAATAGCTTTAGCTACAGCATCTTCTGGAGTATCCGCATCTCTTTTACCTGGAGGTCGAACAGCTCATTCAAGATTTAAAATTCCTCTGGAAACAGTTGGTGGAGTTATCTGTTCTGTTAGTAAACAATCGACTCTGGGACATTGTTAAAATGTCTACATTAATACTTTTGGATGAAGCACCTATGGTGAATCGTTGTGCCTTGAAACCATTGATAAAATGCTCAGAGATATTACTGATTGTAATTTGCCTTTCGGTGGAAAAGTGGTCATTCTAGGAGGAGATTTCAGACAAGTTTTACCAGTGATACCGAGGGAAAAAAGAAGACATAATGAAAGCTAGCTTAGTCTTCTCTGACTTATATGGCCTTCGTATTCACATCTACCGCTGGTTGAGAACATGCGAGCAAAATTGGATCCCATATTTTGTGATTATTTGCTCAGAATTGGAAATGGAACAGAGCAAGAATACAGTTGTAACTGCATTCAGCTTCCAAGCAATATAATTGTACCATTTGAGGATGAAATTACATCTGTGAAAATTTTGATAAATCATGTTTTTCCAAATATAGAAGCATATGTTGATAATTTACATACGATGGAAAATCGAGTAATTCTTGCGCCTAGAAATGAATGTGTTGATCATATTAACAGAATTTTACTTGATCAGATTCCTGGTGAAATTTTCACATATTATACCTTTGATGAAGCAATTGACAAATCAGAACAGAGCCTACAAGAAGATTTCTTGAACACTTTGACTCCAAATGGTATTCTACCTCATGAATTGAAGCTTAAGATAAATTGTCCTGTAATGTTATTACGTAACATCAATCCTTCTGAAGGGTTATGCAATGGAACACGCCTTGCAGAAAATTTGATAAGAATGTAATTCTTGCTGAAATTACAACTGGTGAATATTGTGGAAAACATATTTTTTTACCAAGAATTTCTTTTGTACCGTTGAAAAATGATCAAACCTCAATTCATTTTGAAAGAACTCAATTCCCGATTAGATCATGTTTTGCAATGACGATAAATAAAACACAAGGTCAGACACTTGATTACGTTGGTTTGTACCTTCCTGAACCAATTTTTTGTCATGGTCAGCTTTATGTAGTATTGTCAAGAGCTAAAACAAGAAAATCTTTAAAGGTTTTACTAAAACCATCAAGCACTAACAATTTACACAGTACATGTACGAAGAATGTTGTCTACAGAGAAATTCTCTCATTCATTTATTTGTAGAAATATAACTTCTTCGTAAGTATTTGTCACATATCTTAGTCGCTCAGTATTATAATTATATTACTGATTTTTGTTATTTCTTATTTCTATAACTAATTTAGCATTGGAATATTTCAGGCTTTATGATATTTGTGTACATTTTTCACACTTACTTGGATTTATGGTAACATGGTACTCTAAAGTTACAAACATGATGGAAGTAACTGTAGCTAAGAGAACTTTTAAAAATCTCGTGCCTATACTCTTGATAACAGGTTAGTTATTATTACTTTTTTGTCTAATCGTTATTAATGCATGGTATAAGTTTTCCCATTAACCATAATTCGTTTTAATTTCAGTCATTTCCATTTTGTCTATGAGCTTCTAATCATACTTATGGACTCTACAATTTTTTACTTCAAGATATTACCTGATTTTCCTGGTAAGCTCTCTGAAAATTCAGGATCAATTTATGATGATATCTGAGCAAATTTAGTTATAGTCCATGTGCATTTTGTTAAAACTAATGGTGTTACCATCATTTTGCTGAGTTTGTTAGAATGAATCTATTCCTCACCTTTTATATTTTTTTTACCACTCTATCAGATACCATATTTACGTATGTCTATGAATTCAGAATGAATATTTCGAGGGCTATAATAGTAAGAGTAAAATAAACTTCGTACCATGATGGTCTCTTTTTCTTCGACATGTTCTTTCTTGGAAGCTATCCCAATATTCCACTTGTATATTTTAGATATTTTTGTGCCCAACCCCTTTTACACTTTCGAATATGCCAATACATTGTCTTCCATTAATGCTAACTCACTTTCTGTTGCAGCAAGTCCATTACCACTCTGGTGGATTTCGCATCAATCAAAACTTGTACAATTGTGGTAAAGTATGCCCAAGCCTTCTCAACACTTGGAGTGGTAGTCAAAAGTAGAAGTTGATCCATGATATATCAACTATGCTACATGTTTTGGTCTTTATACAAGGCCTACTTTTGAATGCTAAGCCCTATTTTAATAAGTCTATACGTGCAAATATGAGTGGTTCAGCGACTGGAAAAAAGTGTTCCATGGCATACAATGAGAATACTTTTATCCATTCTCTCCAAACGATGGTGTACAGTATGAGGCGGCCACCGAAGGTAAGATGAAATTGAGATCCTTCTATGTACTACTGTTATTATTAGGCATTTCAATCCTTGCATATTTTGGTAATTAATTTCAATTTTATTATTTCCTTTTGGGCGACGATTTCATTATATATTGATTTAAGTTGTGTTGTGTTACTCGTAGCATTTCGAGGACTTTGTGGTAGGACATTTCTG
Organism: Fraxinus ornus; assembly: GCA_903798235.1. Taxonomy (NCBI): domain Eukaryota; kingdom Viridiplantae; phylum Streptophyta; class Magnoliopsida; order Lamiales; family Oleaceae; genus Fraxinus; species Fraxinus ornus. Next base: position 11,307 of record CAIGRF010275213.1, read on the forward strand.
CAAGCATTCTCGTGATATTCTGATAGCATGTAAAGCCTATGTAGAAAGCACTCAACTGGATTGGCTTGTCAAAGGGATTGTTGAAGATGTTGACGAATGTGATAAAAGCTGCTTACAGGATTTTAAGGCCAAATTTAACATAGTTCATCACTACGTTAGTAAATATATTTTCTCAAATTAGCACGAAAAACTGTCAAGAGTTCTTTTATTTAGCTCACATTCGTACCTGCTGGTAGGATATAAAATAAATTTTACATCATATCCCATGCGAAGAGATGAGGGGAGGAAGAATGTGCTTTTATAACCTTCATGATTTTTGGCATCTAAGATTACAATTTTTTTTGCAATTCTTCAGTGTTATTGGGTTCCATTTGCCATTCAATTAATATTATGTTCTTTCGTTATTAATTCCTATTTTCATAACTTTTGATAATAAAGTTCAGTATCTATAACTCTTAACTCTGAAAAAGCGAGTACATGAAAAAATGCTACATTATGCATTAAATGCTTAAGAAAATCCACCAAAAAATGAGATAAATATATTTTTTTAGAAACGCTAATAACACCTTCGAAATAACATTGCCCGTGCATTGCACGGGCAATAGACTAGTATTAAAGAAATGAAAGTATCATTGAGCACACAAATACTAAATTGATGATCGCTGGTTATTTAACTAAAAACATGCCAACATTGATATTCAACGATCGTGTAGAGAAAATGGAACTTAATTCCACTATGTAATTGTATGTACAATTTTGTATGAAACTCTTATTATTGTGATGCTTTAGCATATTCATAATTCATGTGCACCTTAATTTATTTGACAAAATGCATCTACGTAGGATCAAGAGTATAAGACATTAACTTCGATTAAAATCTGAATTTTAATTTCTACAAAATGGAACTTAAAAATAAAAATAAAATAAAATAAAAAATTGAAACAAAAAACTCAACAATAAAATTACAGTTAAAATACATTTTTAGCATATTCTTCTTTTTTAGTCCTGCTCCTCTTGCACAATAAGCTATCAGCAATCCAAGCATAACTTTAATTTAGTGCATTTAACAAAAAACAACTAAATTTAAGACGACAATAAATTTATCCTCGGGTAGGAAAAAAAATAAACGAAAATAAATATACAAGGAACAACATACAATTTAACAAAAAACAACTAACTTTAAGACGACAATAAATTTATCCTCGTGTAGGAAAAAAAAAATACACGAAAATAAATATATCAGGAACAACATACAACCTGCTTTAGCATAGTACACACTTCACAACAAGTTGAGGCCCTCTGCTTATGCGTTATATTAGAAAGAGGGAGGAGATATTTTCAGTAGCTACCTCCTTCAAAATCGAGATACAACCTCTTCTTTAACAATCACTTTTGTCTCTGCGCAGCCTGTCGTCATTAAAAACACAGTTAGAAAACCGGTAAAAAACTAGTCTGGAAATGCTGGTTAATAGTAAATATCTTGGGAGAGAGAACATAATGTGAAAGCGAAGTGATAAGATGACACACTTCACCGAAAAAAAGAAAAATGCTGATGGTGATCGTGAGAATATGAAATGAATACCGTCTTTTGTAATCAATTCAAGGCAGAGAGGCTTCTACACATAAGAAATACATATAAATAAGATTTGCTTTCACTATAGGCGTCAATACGAATCTGATTATAGAGCCAAAATAATGTCCACAAAGAACATTAAATGTGCTTATATTCCGGGTAGGGAAAGTCTAAGTGGACATCTCATATCTAGCAATAGAAGTCCAAAACTAGTTCATGCATTTAGATGCACTCTTACAAAAGCAACGGAGACATGAGGTAACTGAAACCAAGTGTGAGAAAATCCCATAATTATAATTCGAGCACCATATCTGGTTCAGTCCACTATTCCTAAAATATTCTCCAATCAATAACTAAATATTTTTTTGATTTCTTCAATTACCTTTGCTATCTCCTATCTCGTTTCCCAGGATATAGACATCTACCACCACCCTTGATATGGATTTGAGATTCCTATCTTCTGTTGACATTGCAATTATAAAATGATATCATGCAACCATCATTCACATTAACTATTAAGCAAGGTTGAAACATGAGAATGGCAGCAATCAGGTTGCACGATATCACAAGCACTGATGGCATGTATCTATATCGTGTTCAAAGATAATTGAGCACAAAGAGACATTTTTACTAGAAATACAGGCATTGGTTAAAGAGGCCAAGCTTAGAAACATCTCTAAGCTCACAACTCATTTATCATGTCAACCATGATAGAAAAACATAAGAGATTATAGATTCAATCCATATTCTATAATCAATTTTTATTCTCATATAAATCATAATCCATGTTGAAATCCAAGAAATCAATAGAAAATAGTGGAAGAATAAAACATACCTTAAACCATAAGTTTCGAATTCTTTGCCTGAAAAGTTTAGATCTTCCAATTTGATTTGTGAACTTTTACTTAAATTTGATCTCCATTGATGGGATATAGAGATTCATCAAGCACACACTCAAAATGGGGACCATAACCCATATATTCATAAGATAATGATCATTCATTATCTTTCATTTGTTTCAAATCGGTCCATCAACAATCTAAAACAAGCTTCCGGTCTCTACACTTTAATTCCATGATAACTAATACCCATTAGTCAAAATTCATCTTAAGTGGATCACTTTAANATTTGAAACAAATATCCGGTCTCTACACTTTAATTCCATGAAACTTAATACCCATTAGTCAAAATTCATCTTAAGTGGATCACTTTAATTGGCTATTAAACTTTACATAATAGCACCACACATTTTAATATGTTACGTGTGGCCTCAATTATGTTAGAATTTTCCAACAAACCATCTGTAGATTTTATTATAACCACAAATATCCTCTTCTTCCATATCTGATCATAAATTCATTATAATTGCAACAGGGACAGCTGCCTCAACATTGGCCTAATTGGCCCATTTAGTCCAGGAATCTAAAACGACTCCTTGGTGCACCCTTCCCCTCACCTCGCCTCCCAAATGTCCCTTATTCCAACCCCTTGCAATAACCGAAACTGACTATTTCTTTATCTGCTCATGCACAAGTAACCAAGATAAAAACCACCTCCCTCAGAGACGATGGTAACAAACTCAACCAAACAAATATGTGGCCAACATGAAAATACAGGTTCCTATTTTGAGCTGTTGATGGCACGATTATGCCAGTCAAATGCTAGGAGAAAATGGAAAATAGCACAGGAAATGCATGTCAATAGCAAATAAATTATATGTAATAAAGCAAGGACACAAGTTTATCATGCTGAATAACAAAAATAACATTTTCAAGGCAAGGACACAAGTTTATCATGCTGAATAACAAAAATAACATTTTCAAGGCAGTAGCACCAACCTTTTTCAACTTGTCCAGTACTGATTCTTCAAAAGCAAGATATCCAGCACCAACAAGATTCCTCAGTTTTGGGCCATTGGATTCTATATTAGCCTCAACACCAAAGTTGACTGGTGTTGAAGCAGGTTGAAGAGGCAAAACTAGAAGAGGATTTGAGAGATCTCCCAAGACATTCCCAATAGCAGCATTCTGTCAAAGAAAACATCCCTTCAGAGACTAGATGATGAACTACAAAATCAATTTGGAGAAAAGAAATTCAATAAGAGAAAAAAACAAACATACAGCTGCATCTTTAGACCCCATTACAACAAGGGCAGACCCTTTCTTCTTGGAACTCTTGATGACTACATCTTCCACCCTGCCAAACTCCTCAAAAATTTCCCTGAGTCTTTGAGCTGTATAGTCTTCGCCAGTCTTCTCCCATGAAACCTTAAGAACCTTTTCCTTGTCTATCATGCTACCACCACCATCCATATTACTTTTTCCCGTTGCAGCTGTATCTTTCTTTGAAGGAGTCATAGTAGCAGATCCTTTGTTGCTATGCATTGCACGAATTCTAGCAATCTCCTCCTTAAGCTTCCTAGCAATTGTCTCTTCCTCTTCTCGAGCTCTTGATCTAGGGTCAGGAGCAAAAGCATATCGCTCTCTTTCTTCAAGATCTGACATCAACTTCCGGCGCTTGGAGTCCTGTTGTGACTGGCGTTGGAACTTTTCTCGTTTCACCCGAAGCAGATCATCAAACAACTTCCTAGCTTTTTCATCATTCAGGATCGCATAAGAAGATGTAAGCTTTTGGAAATTGTCGTGTGCATTTGGGTCGTCAGGTCTCTTATCAGGGTGCAATTCCAAGGCCTTTAGCCTGTAAGCTTTTGTAATTTCTTTCTCCGAAAGCTTGGCACCTTCTTCACCAGATGGCAAGCCCAAAACAACATAGTGGTCGACATCACCATCCATATCTTCAACTATTTATTGTCTACAAACACGGACAATGGAAAAACACAGATAAGTAATAGACGTCAAAACTTCAAGAGTAGATTCTCTAGAGAGTGTGTAGGAAAATGCAGTTAGAAGGACAAAAAATGGGACTCGAAAAGGCTCTTACTGAAATTATGTGGAGAGATAAATTAGAAAGCATGTTAATTCCTAAGAATTCGCAAACCCAGATTCTCAAACTTTTGGGAGCAGCAAAGAATGAGCTCTATTGAGCAATGTTTTCAAAACCGACCCAACCACAGACCCAGAAACGCAAAAGGTCAAGGGTCGAAAGGTCGAATCGGGGTAAAACAGGGATTGAACCTCTAATAATAAAAATAATAATTAATTATTATATAAATATATAACAAAATTTGACATAATGTTTTTTTTTTTTTTTTTCAAAATGACGTATATAGATATAACAATCATTTAATAAACTTAATTGCAATTATTTTTTATTAGGTCACACTTCTAATATTAATAGAAAATGAGATAACAAATATAGACAAAAGTATTATTAGTTGAGTCGATTAATTATTTTTATGACATTTTAGTTTGTTATTATTATTCTAATAAATAAATGAGAAAATAAGGAAAATTTGAATAAAAAAGTAACCAAATTCAAAAAAAAATGGAAAAAGCCAATTCCACCTTGTAACCAGTACTGATGCAGGAAATGCACAAACTTGATAAAGAACAATAAGATAACGAGAAGTGGGGATCAGAGGGAAGAGTTGAGAGCAAGAAAATTTGTTTTATTCATATAATTCAAGTCTGTTGAAAACGATTCCCTAAGTCACTTTATATAGTAAAGGACTGCGCAACTAAACAAACTCTCTCTATCTGGATAAACTAAAATAAAAGATAACATCAAATTTCCTATCTTGATAAATTGATATAAAAGATAACATCGAGATAAAGTGAATTAAAAAGATAATATCAAATTTCAATTCTACTTATTCTTAGTCTTTCGTCTTGAATAGACTTTTAACTCTTTCCATGTTGCATAATTCCTTCTCGGTTGAAAAAAAACTCGACTCTGACAAGGTATAATCAAAGTAGGCATCCAAAAGCTCCACATACAGCTGGCGAAACTTTTTCCAGTAATCCAAATAGCATCACTAGGCGGATGATCTTTCCAACGCACGAAAACCTACGAAAACCCCCATTATCGGAAGCAATAATCTGATCATGAAGCACCTCATCAACCTGAGGTGATAATGTGGTGACGGATGCCCGAGGCGGCGGTTGAGAAGCATGTCCTGTAGATATGTTAGAAGACAAAATCGGAGGCTCGAATGTGCCTTAATAAGGATATGTCTGCTATATAATATTTAAGTGCAATGGCAAATTAAGTAGATAAGCGTTAGGTCCAAGCTTTTTAATAATAGGGAAAGGGCCAAGTGATTTAGCACAAAGTTTTTTTGCATCATGTTTTGAAAACGTTCAGGTGCCAACCATATCCTAACAAAATCACCAATTTAAAACTCTTTATGCCTACGATGTAAGTCAACATCATTTTATAGTGATCATTGTTTAAAATAATTTTTCTTTTAATCTCATCAAGCAAGTCACGAATATGATTAGCAAAAGCTTGTGCAGGGGTAGTGGAACGACAATTAGGAGGCAACAGAACAAGATCAAGGGGCTGACGTGGGGCGAAACCTTGAACAACCTCAAAAGGGCTAGACTTGTAGACCTATTGCCAGAATTGGTGTAAGCAAACTCAGTAGTAGGCAATACTAAATCCCAATTACCCGGTTTTTCTCCAACAAAGCAACAAAGCAGATTACCTAGACTACAATTGACGACTTCAATCTGACCATCTTTCTGAGGATGAAAAGCTAATGAGAACTTAAGTGTTGTCTCAAACAATTTCCTCAATGTTTTCCAAAAGTAACTAACAAATTTAACATCACGATCAGGAACAATATTGACCGGGAGCCCATGTAGACGAACAACCTCTTTGAAAGATGCATCAATAAACTTAGAACAAGGAATGAAATGGGCTATCTTAGAGAATCTATCTACGACCACGAAAATAGAATCATGACCTCGAGCAGCTTTAGGTAACCTATGACAAAATCCATGCTAAGGTCAGGCTAAGGAGTACGAGGAACGGGGAAAGAAGTATACATTCCAGTGTTTTGACGTTGTGCCTTGCCCAAGTACGACATTGAGACATAATGCAAGCAACGTCCCTTTTCAGGAAAGGCCAATAAAATCTATCTTCGACCAAGGAAATAGTCTTGTCTTTATCGAAATGACCAGCAAGACCTCCCGAATGTAGTTCCCAAACAAGAAACTTACGAAGTGAGGCATGGGGAATACATAACTTGGTTCCTCAATCCACTGTGCTCATAGTCTGAAGTACAATCGTAATACAACTATGAACATCAGCTGCTTTGTTGTCGACCCAGGCTTGATGGTGGACAAATGTGTACCCTTGAAGAAATTCTACCCATTTTACGTGTCGATCACTTAAGTTATGTTGAGAATTGAGATAGCGAAGGGCTTGGTGGTCAGAATAGAGAACGAACTCTTTGAACAATAAATAATATCGCCAATGACGAAGATATTGGACAATAGCAAAGAATTCCTTGTTCTAAGTAGAATATTTCTTTCGTGCCTGATTTAATTTCTTACTAAAATAAGCGATGAAATGGTCCTCTTGACATAAGACGCCACCTATACAGACACCAGAAGCATCGTAGGCAACCTCGAAAACTTTAGAAAGATCAGGGTGACATAAACATGAGCCTATATCAATTTTTGTTTGATAACAACGAAGGCTTTTTGTGATGTTAGGATCCAATGAAAAACCTTTTTTTTCATACATTCAGTGATGTGAGCAGTAATGGAGCTAAAGCCTTGGATGAATCTCCTATAGAAAGATGCTAACCCACGGTGGAGAGGATACATCTCTTAACACAGATTACAGCATCTTCCCTGCAATAATACTCGAAATGGTCAAGGTCCTCATCTGAATGGTCAATAGGGTCGACCGTGAAACATTCATTGGGCTCGAGAGTAGGAAGTAGTAGTTCTTGATTGAAGGTGATAGTACGATGAGGACACCGAGAGGCAATATGACCTCTATTTTAACAGTGATGACACACGATTGAAAGGTTAGGAACGCGAGAAAATGCAGAGTATGAAGGTTGATTTCTATTTGTTTCGTAGGAACTTGTAAGGGAATTTGATGATGACCCAGCAATTGTGCGAGACTAGGTTGGCACAGGGGCGCTACCAGGAGCTATGGATGGATTAAGGTAGGATTGGTGAGAGTCGAAGGTTGAAGTACCACGTCGAGCAACAGGTGGTCGAGAGAATCGTTAATATTCGAGTGCTTTGTGAAAAGCATCCTCTAATGAATAAGGACTTAGAACGACTTGTTTGAGATCAGGCCTGAGGCCAGTAAAGTACCGAGTGATAGTTACGTCATCAGGTTCATCAAGACTACAACGGTTCAACAACTCATTGAAAAAAGATCTATAGTCAAACATAGTCAATAAGTTTTGTCTAAGATTAAGCATACGATCAAGTCAAAATCTACAAACCCTAACCAACTAATCGTTCACATTCACGTCCACCACCACCACCATACACAAAAGACATAGAATAACACAAACGCAAAAAGAATAATCTCAGCAATAGCAGTAGATTTTTTTTCAGCTTCAGCAGTTTATTCTAGTACCCAAAAAAAAAGACGTTACTGTTTATCATCTTGTTATGGTGCACACCCGAAATTCAGTTTTAAATTTGTTCATCAAAAATAAATAAATAAAATAGCCGTCATCAAGTTTCTGCAGCATTACTGTTCATCAATTTCTTTATGCTGTTCTCTAACACAAGGCCCCAAATCCTAAGCCACATATTATACCCATAAACCAATATGCCACGTACAAAACCACCCACTACAAGTCCAGACCCTAAACTCCTAAAAACAGGCCCAATCCAACAAAATTTACCCAGCCCATCACTCGTACAAATCACAAACACTTCCACAAGTCATTAACCCCTACAGCCCAACACATACTACCCAATAGACCAATTATATTAGCCAATGTTTAAAAAGGCGAAACTAAGTACTAAGACGGTTTTTCTTTATGAGGCGAGGCGTAAGCCTCGAGGCGGATTGAGGCGTAAGCCTCACAAAAAACAAAAAATTTAAGTAAAAGAATTATAAAATAATACAAAAATACAAAAAAATCAAAGTTGGAGCATATAGTATGGATACATGAGTTTTAGAGTTTATACAAATGTTGGATGAAATCATGTGTGTTAATTATATAAATCAAAACATTTATAAAATTTATAATTTCCAGATGTGTATATGAAGCAACTAATTGCATGCGAGATTTACTGAACCCTAAGAAGAAGAAAACAAAAAAGAAAAGAGGAAAAACATACATGAACCGATGAAGAAGAAGATACTCTTCTTGAATTCTGACTTTTGAATTTTTGTTGAATCTGTTCCGTTTTTGGTCCTCTAATTTCTGGCTGCCGTTTAGTTTTCTAGGTATTTTATTGTTTTGTTTGGGCCTAAAATGCCTTTTTAAATGAGCTATTTTCTTTTTTTAAAAATAGCACTTTCTAATTTCTTTTTATACAATTGAAAAATCAAATTTTAAATAAGGCGCATGCCTCATGTTCCATGAGACGCGCGCCTTGAGGCGTGCTCCTCAGATTTAGAGGCGTGAGCCTCATATTTTTAGCCTCAAAAATACCGCCTCGAGGCATACTACATGCGCCTCACAGTGAGGCGAGCCTCACTACCGCCTTTTTATACCATACATCCCATTTATCCAATATCTATTTACCTTTAAATTCCAGCCCATTTCCAAAACCCTAACCCTACTCTCATGCCAATCCATTTTCTCACAGTCATCTTCAATCAGCTTGTAAATCAACTCGCTACCACCATGCTACACAAAGGGAAGAATTGAACACCAGCTGCCCCCAAAAAATCATATTTTCAACTCCTATCCTTTTTTCGACCGCTACCACCACGAAACAATCGGCTGCTACCACCTGCAATTCCTTTACATCGAAGATTCTAACAAAGACCAACCATTGCACAAGCCCCTCAGATGCCAAATAGATGCAAGAAATGCACAAACTTGGTAAAGAACAATAAGGTAAAGAGAAGATGAAAACAAAAGGATAATTCAAGTCTGTTTGAAACGATTCCCAAGTCCCTTTATATAGTGAAGGACTTTGCAATTAAACAAACTTTCTTTCTATCTAGATAAACTAAAATACAAGATAACATCAAATTTCCTATCTTGATAAATAGAAATAAAAGATAACATCAAGATAAACTGAATTAAAAAATAATATCAAATTTCAATTTTACTTAATCGTAGTCTTTCGTCTTGAATAGACTTTTAACTCTTTCCGTGTTACATCAAGTACTCTCCCCAATCAGACAGGTTGTTTTGAACTACCATACTAAAGAAATTGGATATAAAAGGGCTGTCATTATTAAGTTAGATACACCATTTAGGCCTTATAAAGAAAATTTTCAAATTATTGATAGGAACATCACTTGGCCTTAAAGCTTTGGCCTAGTAAAGGAAGTTTTCAAATTTTTGATAGGAAAAAATCAAGGTTGAAACCGTCAAAATCAATTGCGGGTCGACTAGTTTTACAGGTCTAGTTGGCCGGCTTTTATCCATTTTTAAATATCCAATTTTTAATTATCAATCGAACCGATTTTTGTAATGGTTCACGATTTTTCCGATCGGACCGATCGATCCAATCCGGTTTTGAAAACATTTCTATGAGTAACTAATTCTATACTGGTTTTGTGGTTTTGTGAGGGAAATTTTCCCCGTTAATTTGCAGAAGAAAAATTGTTGGTGAAGGTTTATTGTAGTATTTTCTGAAAAAAATCGAAGTTAATAACAAATACCTCCTAATATTCTTTTTAAGAAAAAATCTAATTTAATTAAGAAAATGTCTTAAATTTTATTTCTACAAAAAAGGGGGTGTGTGATGGTATTTTTTTCCCCCTTCCTAAGGTAGGGATAAGGGTGTCAACTAGCCGATTTGATCCGACTCTTCCAGTTGTCATCGGACCACTATCCAAATGTCAGCCTATAATTATAGGGCAAATTGGGCACGCCTGTAGACCGTTTTCTTTTTTTAAAACAACAAATTCTTGAAAAAGATACAAAAATTTTAATAACGGCCCTACACAAATTTGGAGGTCAATTCAACCTGGGCCCTATAAAAACAGGGCGTAGTCCTCGAGAACCCACCCTTTAGTTGCCCTGGACCACTTACACCCCTAAGTTAAGCGAGTCCACATTGAGTAACTATATTCATCACTAGTTTAGGTAAATGCGTTCTATAGATTTACATATAGATGGCATGCAAATTGAAATGCTTTTTGTTTACATGCATTGATGTCTAATGAATAAACACTCAAATCTAAAACAAGTCTCCGATGGGATCCACCTACAACCTAATAATACTATCTAGATGTATTATTTTCTTAAAATAAAAACAAAAATCACATCTAATTCTACATGCTAATTTATAAATTTTATTAATTCAGTATGTCTAACAGAGTTTTTGAGTCTAGATGAGCTTTACAGTGTTTTTTTTCCTTTGCCACATGCTTGGAGACAAATATATTTAAGCATTGTTCATTTTTCTTACATGAATTCTTTTAGCAATTCATGATTGCATTGGAGATGCTCTAATCCCTCAATGCATTCAATGTATTGTATCCATGCGGTATACAAATAAAAAGATTTTTGATCTACGTGACCTGATGTTTAACCAATACATCGCCAACCAAAATTGGTTTCTAATAGGTTCTATCGACAACCTAATACTATTGCCTAGGCGACATTAATTTCTTAAAATAAAACAATATAACCTATTATTTCCATGGAAACGACCAAATCAAAGTATTGCAACATAAATTTTCTTCTCTACTGTTTAGATTAATTGATTCTAAAGAAGATCAAAGTCCCACGTTAGTTGTCCAAAATATCTAGTAATCGTCTACAAAAATGCGGTATTTTTATTTGATTCAATAAATCCTCGTTCCCCGATTTTTTTATCGCCATCCTAAATTAATGGTTATTTGGATTGATTACAGAAGTATTATTTACACATCGAACTCGAAGCAAGCAATATGAATGAGTTTAACAAAAGATAATATGGTAAATAGTAGCATGTTTCGAATGCATTGGGATTCAATGAATGAGACTGTGTTGGCAAACTTCTTCAAATTCTTTAAGATACAATTTTGCTGTTAATTAGAAAGGAATTAAGAAATTGTTCGCTATGTTATTTAGATATCTACATAGGTTGGTTTTAATTGAAAAAGAATTATTAGTTTCAAGTATATATGCAAATGTGCACTTCTCGTGTTCTCACTCTAAATTAATCTAATGCTTATCTTTTGTTATTCAATATTCAAAGGGTGGTGGACAATGGACTCAAATGCAACTTCTTTTCAAACTCGTGACTAATTGGAAATTGTTCCTTTAGGCTTTATGCTTGAAACTCATGGGCCCTATTGAAAGCCTTTAGACCTTATTTTTGAAATACATGTTCACACTAAAAACAATGAATAAAAAAAAAAAATCAAATTACAAAAAACACAAGGGCGTGATTTGAGGCATGCACCTCATTGAATGAGGCGTCTACGTCATAAAAAAAGAACCTGACATAGTGCCTTGAGGCATAGGTGCTACGCCTCAGCTTGAGGTCCACCTCAAGACCGTCTTTTTAAATCATGTATATACTGAAACATTTTCTGACTTCAATTTCAAATTAACGAAATTATTCAAACATATTTTACAAGCAATTGAAAATTATGTCGATTATTTTAAATAAAAGGCTGATGCAATTGGGAACACTGGTTGAATACTTTACAAAAGATGATAGCAACAGTACGCATGCTTGCATAAAGTTGTCCAATTGATCTCCACGATGAATATGTTCAAACAGGAAGAGAGCACTTCAATTGAAAGCCTAAAGTGTTTATGTGATGTTGTAATAGGAATTTTGAAGAATATTAATTAAGAAAACCAAACAAAGATGATATTGCAAGGTTGCTAAAAGAAGGTGAGGCTCAAAGATATCCAAGTATGCTTGGTAGTCTAGATTGTGTGCATTAGCATTGAAAAAATTGTCCATAGCTTGTCATGGTACACATAATAATGGTTTTAAAAGAGTTCATACTCTCATTTTAGAGATTGTAGCTTCAGAAACATTTTACGAATTTGGCATGCATTCTTTGGCATGGCAATTCTAGAGATTGTATTTTTCAGAATGATGTATACATACGCACAAACTAAATGTCCACGAACAGTTTAGATCGAGTCTATACTGACCAAAGATGTATAAATGCGTCAATCGTTCCTAGGTTCAAAGAATATTGAACTTGCCAAGGATATCAATCTTAAATAAAATGCGCACCTAAGTTTCTTAGTCTTATAAAGTCAACTTTCTATCATATGTTTATAGAAGTTATCTACTTTGTATTTAGCTGTGGATGTAAAATAATATGGTACATTTATTAGGCATGCAAATAATTGGATTGGTTTTTCTTCCATACTTATTTTCTTACTTGTAAATCCAGATTTTGTTTCCGAATTCTCACAAAGAATGCACAAAGGACATTTGTAACAAGATATGTCAGTCTCCTGACAATGTTAACTAAAACACTACACTATAGTTTGACCGCAAGAAAAATCAACCTAGTATCACATATGAAAGCAATCAATATTTCACAAAACCAGCACTAGAAAACAAATTCTTTAATTCACGGAGCGAACACCAAGCAAAGAGCTAATATTTCATCAAGTAATAAGTAATAATTGATACAACAAGTTAAAATTGTCCATTAAAACTCCAAAGTTACAAGTTTGATAATTTAAGAATAAATTAGCAATGGAACAATATAAATATCTTAAAAACATAAATTAAAGTACAAGACAACATTAAACTGAAATAAAGGATATAGATGCGCATCTTGCACTTCGAAATGCATTAATTGATCATGTATGGGATGAATATACTAATTCTGAAAAATAAGTGACAAAATGAGTTGTCATTTTCATTATATGTAACTTTTTTGTGTGTTCAATGTAATTTTTTGAATTGCGTATTCTGTTCAACGTTTTTTAAAAATTTATTAATAAAAAAATATTTTAGTTCATTAAATATAATTTTTAATTTCGTGATTTTATTAATAATATAATTTTTAATTAAATAGTTTAAAATAAAATTTTGGGTAAGAGCATCTCCAATTGTTACACCAAATGGAGTAAAACTACACCAAATATGGTGTAAACCATTGGAGATGGTCTAATGATAAGTCTATCCCACATATCACATGCAATAGGAGTACAATTACTGAAGACTTGGTGGTGCTGATTATTTTCTGTTTTTGATGGCAGAAGAAATAGAAGCTAAACACTCCAAAATTACCTATTCTGATCTTCAGCAGGTAAGAGGCGCCTGTTAATAACGGTCTAATTTACATCTGATGCTTTTCATTTATTTATGCAGTTAGTTAGTTAATTCATCGGGTAATGAATAATGACACAAATTGGGGTTCCCTTACATCATATTATAGGATTTTATGCAAACAGGCAAAGTATAAAAGCAAGATTTGTAGTTTACCTGAATTAAAGATTTAGCGATTGAGGGCTGTGAATTCTCAGGATGCAGCCACACTTGTGCCTACAGTCATTACTTTTAGCGATTCAGCCGTGAAATGTAGGCAACAATGACAAAAATCCACACATTTTCAGGGCCAATTATCCACCTTGCTCCAATTATCCACCTTGCTCCAGGGTTTTAGGCTCGGGAGGAGAGTATAAATAAATTGGTTCCTCGTTTGTGCTTGTATGAATCGATATGGGGACATGAGTTTTAAAAGGAATTTATTTAGACCGACCTTTATTTTTATATTAGCTTTTAGGGAGAATTGCAACGGGGTCCCAAACTTTTCAATTTATTTCAGAATACACCCAAACTTTTTATTTTTATATACAATTTCAAACCTTTCACTTGGACTATAGCCAGCGGACAATGGACATCAAATATATTTATTAGTACATTAATTGGAGAAATAATCAAGAATGTCAATAGTTGGAATTTATTTATATCTTTCTATATATAAAAAGTGTATATCTAACGGAATTTCTTGGTTTAACGGAAAAACTAACGGAATTTCTTATTTTAACGGAAAATCTTTTTTCACCATCCCTTACTTTCAAAATTATAATTAAATGATAATAAAAATAAATTAACTTTTGACAATTCCTTCAAACTAAAATATATTGGAGCTAACTTATT
>CAIGRF010275224.1:0-10622 GCA_903798235.1 Fraxinus ornus
ATCTCTAAGATTCATCAAAACAATAAGTAAATACACTTAATCTACACAGATACTGAAAATGAAATATTGGCTTCTCACCAATCTTACCTTCTAGCTTATGACCGCTTCGAGAATCTCAGGTAATAACTACTCAATAACTTGGGAGGTAGGTACCAAGAAATAATCTAAAAAAACGGCTGCAATTACACTATTCTGGTTTCGGTTTTGCCCGAATATTGGAGAAACGGAATGGGTTTTTTTTTTTGGGTTGTCGAATGAGACTGTCGCTGTATTTTTTTGGCTGCCGGAAGTTGGGTCAACGCCGGCGGATCTGGACTTCAACGGCGGACGGAAGTGATGAAGGGTTTTCAATTTCTACCGTTTGGGGTTGGGGAAAGGCGTAATGAGAGGAGAGAGAAGGGAAGTGTGGGTTTTGAAATTTTGCTGCTATTTCAATTTTTTTTTTTATTACTTGACACGTCACTTTGTCAAGTGATTTTGTCAACCGAGTTTGTACGAGTAGCGCGGTCGTATAAAAACCCCTTGTATCCCAATTTTTGTACGATTTTACAGTGGTTTTACTTTTTGAAAGTGGTGTGAACGAATAAAAAGTTGTGCAAGACAAAAATACATGGACTATGTCAAACCGATTGACTTTGTCCATTTAGGAAAAATGCATGGACTATGTCAAACCGATTGACTTTGTCTATTTTGGAAAGGAAATTACACACCATTAATCCTAATTGGCTTCTCTCCCTCTGACTTCAACTATTCTGGTAGTGTCCATTTCGCCTTCTGAATAAAACATACCGATCTCCAAATTATCCAGAAACTTCAGACCATTTCAAATCAAATATGTTGACACAAGTGAAGAACCATCCAATTCAAATCAAGACCTCGCATTAAAAAATTCGAACACCATTCCAAACAGTCAACCATCGGTTGGAGCGATTTTACAATTTTATCCCCTCTTAGTTTCAAGAAAATCCAATATTTTACCATAATACCTTTATGTACCCTTTTGAACACACAAGGAATCTGTTGGGAAATATGTAGAAAAATTTGGAAAAAACTAATGAACTCCAAAGCACAAAATCGTTATCTTTTAAGAGATGTTTCTCCCCTATCCAACAAAGTCACATATGGGGTGTGAAAGAAAATCTCTCTCAAGATACAATGGAGGCGTTTGATTCAAACTGTGACTATTTGATCAACCCAAGAAGACACTCTTATAAAGAAACTGATGATGCCAAGAGAAAGAGAGAAAATCGAATTGCTTTTTTAATGTATTTTGCAAATGAGAATTCGCCCAGAATATATAGAGATGGAGGCAACNGCAACCATTTGAATGGGTGTGTCCCTTGAAATGAACGAACACATCTGTTGGAAGAAACTTTTAAAACGAACAGATGCTTCTATTCAAAGACTCGATCCCCGTTAAATGATGAAAAATATCTAACAGAATTGAGCTTCAAGAAATGAAAAAGTCCGACGAAAACATACCAAAATTAAATTAAAGATGGTCTGGTGTCTCTAAATGTTAAATTATAGTGTAAAATGGAGCTGCAAGGAACAAAAATGGCGGTGATTGATGAATTTTTAAGCAGTGAATAAATTTTTTTAGGTACTTGAAATCAATTATGATAAATGAGGAGACATTGACGTCGGAATTGATGCTTATTAGTTTTTTATGTTTTACAATCAAATGGATGACTTCGGTCCATTATGGGAGTTGAGGACATATAACCTCGGTTTTTAAGTATTGAGGACCAATATTCAAACTACTCCAAAACTTGGATAGTCAAGACCTAATTTTCCCATAGATATATTCTTTTGCCGGACGTAAACCGCGTTCTCGTGCGTTTACATTTCGAGACATACCTCAGATCCTCGCCCTCGCCCTCGCCCTCGCTCTCGCCCCCCACGACACGACACGACACCCCATCCCCATCCCCACCCCCACGAGGGTTTCTTCTTCATCCCCATGCCACATTGTCATTATTCTTCCTGAAAATTCGTTGTTATTTGTTTGCTGCCTCCTTTCCGTAAATCATTGTGCGAATAACGATTAGCATTTTTGCAATTATGCATTGGTGGCAGGGTGCATTCACACCCTCTCCCAAATCTCATTCCGACGACAACCCTATCGGCAATGGAATGGGCCGGTACACGTTGAAAACGGGCGTATGTTCGTCCCGTAAGAGCCGCCAGCTAACGCGCGCAAGGAAGTTGCGGCATTTGACGGATAACGACGTGGAACTGTGGCGAACGCCTACCCATTGTATCAATTCGCCTGCTCAACCGTGCCCTCAGCCACTTCCGCTACCGGAATCTCAGGTGCTGTTGCAGCATGATGTAAAGTTGAATGGTTCCTCTACCAATTCGTATAATTTGCCCTCGCCCCACGACGCGCATAATAATGTTGGTCGCAAAGGAGGTGGAGGTGGAGGTGAAGAGAGGAATATAGAGAGGGAGAAATCTGAGGCGTTGAATACAGATGTCATTGATGGACCCAATTGGCTCAACAGGTATTAAAGCACTGGCAAATGAAATTTCACATTGATTTTAAATTCATCATTATTATGTAATATGGATTTTATGAATTGAGTATTGTGCTCCTGTTTTTTTTTTTTTTTGGTCTTCATCTAATGAGGAAAATATTGCTACTATGATTGTTAAAAGAGATGCTTCATACATCTGCCGCATGTATCCGTACTTTGTGGAATATGTTATTCTGAATCTTATTTTGCTGTCATGTGTATATAGCAATCTAGTTTATTTCCTTTGAGAATTTTCATTTTTATTTTGCAGCTTTAGCACTAAAAAGAGATGAGAGATAAAGTTGTCTTGCTGATCATTTGTTCTACACTATACACCTGTGTTGTCTTTATAAATTATGTATTTACTTACCTCTTTGATTCCCAACGCATTCTATTTTTACAACAATTTGGTGCTTTTCATTATACTAAAATGAAAAGTTCTTTCAACATTCAAGCATTGATTTGCTGCGCAGACTTCTTTTAGTTTTTTGAAAAATTTCAGTCTCTGTTATATTTAAGTTTTTACGTTTGGTTCTTAGACTTTTATTGTCTTTTAGATGTAGCAGCAATTGTAAAACTTGTTTTTCATAATGGCTTTCTTTATTCCTTATTTCTTTAGCCTCTACTTATTACATGTTATAATTGTTTTTGCATACAGGGACGTTTCTTTAAACTTGATGATATTGATTCTCTTTTGTGTTTTCATTAATTCTCCTATATCAGCAGATTTGATGATCAAGATGCTCGAATGAATGCAGAGCATATTAAAATTCGGTCATCTGGGAAGCTGCCTAGTGCACAAAATGGGTCAGAAAGATCATCAAATAACTATAACATAAATATTCCTGTTAGTGCTCCAACTAGTCCTTATTCAAGTCCTGTACCAAGCCCTCCAAGAGGTGGAAGTGATTTTCTTGCAGTTCATTACCTGACTCCCCCAAGTATTTTTCAAGCTTGGTCTGCAACAGAGGTGCCACATTCAGATGCAAATCTTGGCCTAGGGTTTTCCTACCAAATACCACTTGAGAAAACTGCATCAAGTGATGACAATTCTCCCATCAATAGTCCAAGGGAAAGTTCCCACCGACGTACAACAAGTGCTACTAGGCCTGTATCTTGGCACGAGAGCAATTCTCAAGCCACCGTACATCCCTTACCTCTTCCTCCTGGAGCTGCCTTGTCTTCACAGGTCACTCCAATGTCCCCAAAACCATCTAGAACTGAATTTCCAGGATCTTCCCTGTCTTCATCTCCCCTGTCTTCACGGCCAACTCCAATTTCCCCACTTGCATCTAAATCTAATTTTCCAGGAGCTACCATGCATTCAAAGCCAACCCCAATCTACCCAGTCCAAGTTAAACCTGAATTGATGCCTATTAAAGGTCAATGGCAAAAAGGAAAGCTTATTGGGCGTGGGACATTTGGAAGTGTGTATGTAGCTTCAAACAGGTATGCAGATACAATACATTTCCTTTTTCCAAGATTTCATGTGGGATCATAGCCTATCTAATTGTTATCGTCAACAGAGAGACTGGAGCCTTATGTGCCATGAAAGAAGTTGAAATTTTACCGGATGACCCAAAATCGGCAGAGTGTATGAGGCAGTTGGAGCAGGTTGTGTTCGCTTTATATGTTTGTCTTGTTTTGGTATTTTGGAATCCAGCAGCCTAATCATAAAAATGTAAATGTAATACATACTAATTTGTGAACATTTTGTCGATCTCTTCATATCATTTTTGGTATTGTTAAAATCACAAAATATTGGATTCGTATAAGCTGATATTGGGTGGATTTGATTGATATGCATATCTAAGATATCAATGGAGGTTGATGATTTTTCTCCTAGCATATGGCATGTACGTATTTGATACCAGAGGACAAAGCTAAGTAGAAGGACAGGAAATGAGAGAAGAAAGAAGATTAATAAATAAAAACTACAACTTTTCTTTTTTCCTTTACAAGAGTACAACTTATCATTAAGAAGAATGTTGCCTTCAAGTTTGTGACTGTTAAAAAAAGCAGCTAAGGTGACAATCTGAAGCACTTGCTCCATTTATTAACTGCATATGTATTCCCTAAATGCTTTGATTCTACTTATGGGTGATTTTTGATTTGCTTGTATTGCTTTATAACATTGATCAATACGCTCTTCTATACATCCCTAAATATTAAAATAAATAAATAAAACTAAAAGGTTGTCTTTTCTGCAATGCGTTAGCTTCATGGCTATGGCATGAAATATATGCCATGCTGTTCTAGATCAGGATTCATATTAGGTGCTGGGGAGCACTACTAGCCTCTTGGTCAGTCCCACAAAGTTTGTCCTAATCACGTGAAGTTCTAAATGGTTCCAATACACGTGCTTTGTGAGGATGCCATATTTAATATTCGTTATACATTTTCCGTGCTGACTATTTCTCATCCTATCTGGGAATTCTTTGTTTAAATTTTACGAAGGTTTCTCTAAATATTATCCTAAATTCTTTTATTATTTCAAAAATAGGATCTTGTGCTTTCTGATCTTGTGCTTTCTGTTAAATTTTTCATTTTGGCAGGAAATTAAAGTGCTCAGCAATCTGAAGCATCCAAACATTGTGCAGTATTATGGTAGTGAAATTGTAAGTCATTATCTTGGAGCTCAGATTTCTGCTTTAGGTCTATATACTCGCTCTAACAAGTCTCAATTTATGTGCATGCAGGTTGGCGACCGGTTTTACATATACCTGGAATATGTTCATCCTGGTTCAATCACTAAATTCATCCGTGACCATTGTGGAGCGATAACAGAATCTGTGGTTCGCAATTTTACTCGTCACATTCTCTGTGGGCTGGCTTATTTGCACAGTACGAAAACCATACACAGGTAACATTGATACATTTTGTGTGTCAATGGATGCGGCAATAGAATCCCCCAGGGAATTAGGAGAAGATACCAATTATTTTTTGAACTTCTCTTGATGGATCTATGGATGGATATATTGTCTTTCATAACCCCTAGGATTAAGACATGAAGTTTTAGTTATGAGTTTACTTGAACATCATTTCTGGTTAGACCAATTCTGAGCCATCAAATTTTATAGGGACATCAAAGGTGCTAATTTGCTCGTTGATGCATATGGAGTTGTCAAGCTTGCTGACTTTGGGATGGCTAAACACGTGAGTTTCAATTTCTCCAAGAATATCAGATATATTTCTGTATTAACGAGAGAATAGCAGAAACCTGAAGGATGGCTGACCATTGACCAATAGACTGAATGGTGTCTAACATAAAGAGGCCTGTAATATCTATTATAACCTTAATTGTCCAGGTTCTCTAGAGTGGAATTTCTTTTTGTGCATTTTATTTTTCTCTTCCTTCTTTTTTGGGTGTTCGTAGTTGTATTTGCATTATTAAAATTGAATAACAGGTAAGACAGTTGTCGTTTTTTTTTTTGTGTGTGTTCTCTCCCATGGATGCATGAAATGTAATTATATCTGCCACACGCATACAAAATAAGTTGATATCTGGTAAAGATCATTCTGTAGTTGTCTATTATTTTCATGGCTCCAACTTTAGTTGGGCCCTAGCTTCTTTTCATGTTAAGACAGATTTTATAATTTTCATGGTGATTAAAGCACAGGCGAGATGGGGATCAACTTTGAATGCAAGAACATGGTTGTTGGTATAGAAAAATTATGTGCAACTTTTCCTTGTTTTAAATAAGAAAAGTTGAGCCCAATAGTCCACCAAAAGTTGAAAATTTCTTCTCATGTCATGCTGAACTTCTATGCTTAATCACCTGCCACCCATTAACAGTTCAAAAATATGTGAGAATGAATGTGGAAACTAAGTTTGCGAAAACATGTCAAACAAGCACATGTGAAACTTGAAATACAAAATACATTGTTGATCAGTGCTGCTCTGTTATTTCATGGTAGATTCAAACAATTTCACCATTTTTTATCATTATTATAGCTGGCTTGAATCTGAATATTTCATGTTGATCTGCAGCTGACTGGGCAAGCTGCTAATCTTTCATTAAAGGGTAGTCCATACTGGATGGCTCCCGAGGTACATATCCCTTCCAACCTCAGAATATCTATCCGTTGTGATGCTTAACTATACTGATGCATATTAAAACTTGCAGCTCTTGCAGTCTGTGGTGCAGACAGATGATAGTTCTGATCTTGCTTTAGCAGTTGATATATGGAGCTTGGGCTGTACTATAATTGAAATGATGAATGGAAAACCCCCTTGGAGTGAACACGAAGGGGTAAGCTCCAGATGATGATCGTTATGATAGTTTTGTGATATCGTTTACCTGGCAGACATTTTGAATACAAATAATGTGGCTATGATTAAAAGCCATCCTCATAGTTCTGGACACTTTAACACTTATGATATTTTAATTTTCTTTATTTCTTGGAATAATATTTCTATCTAGGTCATATTGTTGTCAACAGTCGAAGTTATTGCTCCATGAATTGCTCAGAGACCTGAAAGGGACGAACAGTGCCAAATAATATTCTGTTCGGACTTGGATTGAAATCATAACAACCTCTAATATCAAGTTCAAACCTGACTGGTTGCAAGCCAGTGTTGAATAAATTTTATCAAATTACTTTACAATTTGAGCTCAGTTTGCATGATTCCTTTGAATTTATAATATGCTTTGTTGAATGAGTTTAAACTGTCTCAGCTCCCATATACTATTGCCATAAGTTGTGTGCATTTCACTATTGTCTTGCTTGAGTTTTGTTGGACTTCATGGATAGCATTAATATGACTTAATATATGATACTGGTGGTTGATTAAGTTGCAGAGTTGTATGTTTTCCGATCATATGTTATATCTGGTGTATTGACTCAATTCTTTATAGTTTTATTAAGTTATTCTACCCAACTATATGTATTACATTATAATTTTATGTATTCACAGTTGTTGTAAGATGGTTTTTGTATTATGCCTTATACATCACTCTCCTCTTTGTTAGTCAAGCTAGGTAAATTTGAGATTTTATAACCTCCTTATTGTTAATCTGTATAATTCCATTCAGCCTGCCGCATTGTTCAAGGTTTTAAAGGAGACCCCATCGATACCCGGAACAATGTCGGCGGATGGCAAGGATTTCTTGCACCGATGCTTTAGAAGAAATCCAGCAGACAGGCCTACAGCTAGCATGTTGCTCGAACATCCATTTGTGAACCAGTCAGTTAATGGAATAAAATCAACGGTAAATTAAATTACTGCATGCTACCTTTTCCTGTCCTCTTTCTCGATACTGTTGATTTATGCAGTAATAGTATGCATGATTCCAACAGGACGATAAAACATTTCAGCAACCAAGTTATAAATTCGATCAAGTGCCTGCGAAGGGCAAACTGCAGGCTATCAAGTAAGAGTTGCATTCTGCCTTTTCTCTTCTCTTCCCTACCTTGCATATTGATCAACAAATACACCTGAAAAAGTTGTGTAATTGGCATTTGACTTTGCATTTTTCGCCTTCAGCTTTATGCGTGATTCTTTTTCTCCAGTGAGACTATCCAACGAAGTCACTGTGAAGTATCCAATTTAGCCATGGTTCCACTTCTTTCTCCTCGTTTCAACTCTTGAGGCTCTTCCTTGTTTATACCCATCGTGATTGGGCCATGCATTGCCCGTAGGGCACCAGCATTCAAGCAAATGTTTCTAGTACTCAAATGGGGTGAGAATAAGAAATCATCGAAGGGTAATGGATCTGCTGCATACTTTTTTAGGTGTGGTTTTCTCCTTTGAGATCTCTCAACTCATGATAGTGTCAAAGACCTCCTCCAGTGTGCTCTTACTTACAGGTAGCACTTTGGGCCCTTTGGGTAGCCTCAACTGCACATGGTTATTGTGAGAACTCAACTCATGATTGTGTGCAGGATGTCATGTGGTATTCTATTCTTGGTAGCTTGCAGTCAAGGGAGTTTGAGCCAGTAATTTTCCTTGTTGATGTTGACTGCAAATTGTAGATACAGGCTTCGTATACTATTCAATGAAGTAGGCTTCAACAATCTTGGCTGAGAAAAGATTGATTTCATTAGGACTTGTTTAATGGATGTAAAACAGAGTAGTGAAAAAGGATTGGTAGAGCTGACAAAAAGGTTATTGAAAAAATGATTTATTTAGTTAGTTGCACTCGATGTAAATGTTCCATAGTTAGCTTCAATTGTAGTGGAAAGTAATCTTGAACTGTTTTAGTTTGTGTTCTGATATATTTCTTATATATTCACTACTAAGATTCTGAGATACTAGTCTATTTTAGACTTGATTGATATATATATTCTATAATATTTCCTTTATAGTATTGATTTTGGATATTTAAATAATTCTTAAATAATCAGCTTATTATTTTTTCCAACGAGCAATTTCCAGGTGAATAATGCTATTTAAAGTCGTTCACTGTCATAATCGTCCTACGTGATATATTAATAATTTGATGCATTAAGTAATAAAAAAATTATCATATTAATGCGTCAAATCATTAACCGCCATATATATGTTATATAAGGTAGTTATGATAGTGAGCTATTGCGATGTTACTCCATGCGGGTGGCGATGGATATGGAATGATCCATTTTCCATACATGTCCGTGATGATAGCTTTTTCCAAAGTGGTCAAAGCGAAGTCCTATACGTCTTAACCATAATTAAGTCAGAAAATAAGGAAAAAGTTCTCCAATTACAAACAACCCCACCCCCTCACATGGCATTTCCAGTTCATTCATTTCGAACCTCCCCCAAATACACACACATCTTGGAAGGATAATTGCGGCTTCTAAGGCAGACAGAGAGAGAAAGAGATGGACGCACCCGAGGTTCAATCCATTGAGACTTCCAGCAAAGAATTACCTCTTCCTCAAGAGGATGAACAAGACAAAGCTATCGATGAATGGTAAACTCTTTGATTATATATATATTTTGATTGATTTATGATGGAATTATATAGTGAAAGTTTGTAAATTAAATTGTGGGTTTGTGATGAATTGCAGTTGCTCCTGCTTTTATGACTGCACGGATTCCCTCATTGACTTCTTTTGCTGCACTGATATCTGTTAATTACTTAATTCCATGACTGCCCATCCTATTTTATTTTCTTCTTGTATTTACACGGATATATAATTACTTCATTTTTGTTCTTCAGATCCGTTTCTGTACTCCTTTTCGTTCTGAATTAAGTTTATTTTTATTATAACACGCTTAAGATTATTCCCTTGTCAATTGCTGCTCTCCGTTACTCTCTCCTTTTAAACAAAATTAATACTACAAGAATTTTTTATTCAAGCTATGTTTTGATTTAATAATGACCTCAAACTTTAAATTTAGCCTCCGTTTGATGGTTATTATTTTGAAAAACAATGATGTTTTGAATAGTAATTTTTTGAAGAATGTATGGTTAAAATGTAGGAAAAAATTATGGGTTTATATGCAAAATATTTTATTACATGAATGTGTGATTGAAAATGAGTACGAGAATTAAAGAGTTTTGTTTTAAAGCGAGACATACAATGACTTAGAATAGTTTTTTACCATGAATTAAAGTCACAAGGTGAGAATGGTGACATTTTTTTACAATGAATTAAAGTCACAAGGTGAGAATGGTGACATTTCTATGCGCACAATTTATTCGAGCTTTCAACTGAGCTTGAGCTAGTACTGCTCAATAGCTCTACAAGGGAAATATCATACTTATAATTTTATTTATTCTAACATGTCCAATAATAAACTTAGTCGTCATTACATCGAAATAACTAAGTTCTTTTTACTAAATTTTAATCAATAATGGTATGCAGTATCAGTTTAGATGGTACCACGATTCGAAATTGATATTCAACATAGTACGCAACAATAAATTATAATGACTAATGTGAGTACAATTGTCAAGAAGTAAAAAAGTATCCCTTGACATTTATGATTTAAGTACTGAATTTGGTCGAGAGTCTAGGTGTGAAAAGGTATTAGGCTTTTCAGGTCTGGCAGAGCAGCCTCTCTCATATGAGATGGATCACAAACCTCATTAAAAAAACCCACCCCCCATGTTAAACACCCCTCCCCCCCTCACATTGGGCTCTGCCAGGCCTTTTACATGTCTGACAGAG
>CAIGRF010275289.1:0-10569 GCA_903798235.1 Fraxinus ornus
TCTAAGGTTAAGGAAATGAGAAGTGGACCAGAATAAACACGGCCTGAGGTCTTTGCAGAAGATCGGATTTTCTTGGACCTTTTAGGAGAGGTAGCTCCAGATTGGATGGATTGTGAAAAATAATTCATATAAACCAGCCCCAAGCTCATTGCTAATAACGGTTAGTGGCCATTAACATTGCTTTCTATTCTACCAATAGCAACTTTCATGCCCTTGTGATAAAAAATTTAAGTCACCGTTTATAGCATCTTCCCTAATGGTATCGTGGTCCATCTATAAGGCTTCAGATTGTTTAAGAATGTTCACCGTTTGATACCATGATAATACAAATTTTTCAAGAGAAAAATTAAAAGACACAAATAGTATCTATTTTCTCCGGTGCTAAACTAGCGCGGACAAGCATGTAATGAAATATTCACCCACCATACACGGCTAAGAGAAGAATTTTTAGTCAAAACTTTCAGAACATACATAGCAGCAACGAAACTTACATATCTTGTAACCGAAACTTATTTCCTCTGTGTTTGCTTAGCTTTAAACAAAGTACATAAACAATATTTTACGAATTCCATTATAATTAATTGAACAATGATTATAATTTGAAAGATGGGTTATTGAACATAAGAAATAGATATTGACGTTAGCATGGCAAAGGACAGATTTATAACATGCCAAATAATAAGCATTGTATCAAAAAATGAAGATAGCTCTCTACCATGTTTGGGAAGAGGCGACAAAAAGGGAAGAAACAATAAGTATCATAACATTCTTCCTTCAGGGAACCACATTTAATACTAATGATGCAGTTTTCATAAAAGACTATTTACAGCACTTCCTACTTTAAATTCCAGAAATCAGACAATCAGCAGAAATTCAAATCATGCTGATTTTAAGTTCACCATAATTTCTGGTAATCAAAATTCACTGAGATCTACATCAGCTTCATAAAGTGATAAATTGCTACTATGCTTGACAAAAATGGAAAGGCAAATATAACACCATAAAAATACACTTTCTTTCTACAGGTTTGTCCTTAAAACACTAGATTAGAATCATTAATACTAAGTGTCGCTAAAATAATATGTAGTTCTTTGATATGATGGAAAATATTACATATAGTCCTATTTCTTTCATACTAACATCCATACAAACTCAAAAACATTTCATGCATAAAAACACTCAATTTTTAATAAAAGATCTCAACATTCTCTAGGTACGCCAGGGTGTCAATATAAACATTAGACGTAAAGTCATAAAAATCAAATCAGTGTAGAATCAAGAAATAAAATATGGTTCAACATTTTAGACTTACAAATGGGATTTTGGAAGCCTTGTCATTCCACACAGCTAAGAGCCCAAGTGATGCAAAAAATCCCAATCCTCCACACAACCAAGCCAATGCTTCATACTATTCACACAAATATATTCCAGTTACTAATAATCCAACAAAAAAATCTCAATTTCTTTTACAAACGCGCAAGTAGAGAAAAGCTGGAATTATATCAGCAGGTGGAATCTGACCTTCCCAACGGTATCAGCTATACGATCTATACAAGGCTCTGGAAATGCAGTCCCATTATCCCAAACAAGCTCATCATTCACAGGAAGCTGTAATATAAAAAAATAATAAATTTAAAAAAGATAGGGTTCTTCCCATTTGGTTTTAATCTTCCAAAATAAAATTAAAGTGCAATTAATAAACTATATATATCCAGAAATTAATAATTTTGTGGGGGAGGGGGGGTGAGAGTGATACGGGTTTGTCGGGGACGATGTGTTTGCCAACGGGTAGGCCTATGCCGGAGCGTTGGCGGAGAGAGGTGGCGACAGAGCGGGCAGCGATACCATTTCCGCCCATGATTCGTGATGCCACATGACTAAGTCTTCCTGCCATTTTCGATTTTTTTTCGTAGTCGCTGTGATGAAAACCTTCTTAGAGGTTAAATGATGGAACTTCGATGCCAGTCGCGCTGCTTTACATAGGCGAAGCATCGAAAACAAATACAAAGTAAACGACACCGTATCATACAAGAGTTTTTTACTTCCCACTGTATAAAATGGGCACTTAGCTTGGCACTGTTGTTTTTTCGTCCTTGTTACTTTATTTTCATATTCTCTCTTTCGCCCTTCCTCTTAGGAAACGAGCGGAGTAGAAATGCGATTTGAGTGCTTCTACTTTATGCGATTGACCTTCGACTATTGAAATGTGTGATGTGTTGTCTGCATGTGTGATTTTTGATAGCTGAGTAGGCATTGATGTTTTTTATCGTGATATGTGCTCTTAAATTGCATAATCGACATATGACTTTTTATTGCTCTTCGGTATTTGAAACCACATTGTTTCTTATGTGTTGTTGGACACTGAGTTATACCTACGTGTTATGTCCGTTGATGATTTCATTGTTCATTTTTCGTAAAAATACTTTCTTCTCTTTTTTTAGCATGCGTGAAGAATGTGTGCAGTTCAATCTCTTTCCGTGCATTGTGCATTTACTAAGCTCTCGTGTCTTAGCACGTATATTATGGGGAATATGTTCGCAGCCCGTGTTGCTTGTTATTTCGTAGGCTTGAATGATGGGCTCGTGTGCACGCAGAGCTACAATTGTACGTATTCTACCTAAGTCGTGCTGTCTAGGTGGATGGTGCAATGGGTGTGGAGAGGGAAGGATTAATCTGAAGAATTGGCTCAGGATAAGAGGAAGAACAAAAGCCATAGGGTAGGGGAGATATAGGGCAAGCAGAAGGCAATAGCTTAGAAACGTCGATAGGTGCATAGATCGAAGACGATAATGTACGAAGAAATCATTAAATTTGTTGGAAGCTCGATTAAATGGTTCGATGAAGTTACATATACCTCGTTCTTTGATTGTGCGGATAATTTTTTCTGTTTGTTATTTTTCTGTTTGTGCATGTGTTTACTAGGTATCTACTTGTACCTATTTGGTACGATGCCAGTGAGGCGTTCTGTTTGGTATCCAACAAGTCAATACATTTTTCAACTACATTGACTTGCCAAATTAAATAGAAAATCTATTTGATTATTTTGCTCACAATACTTAACCAGCTTAGTTGCTTACATACATCAAAACCACGATGAAGATCATGCCAAAGTTGTAATTTGAGATTTAAAAAAAAAAAAAAAAAGGAAGCTTTGATCAAACCAGAAGCACAATTGAAAACAAGATTGAATCCAAATGTTTATTGAAATTATATGTCAGGAACCATTCACATTTAGTGCATTCAAGAACTGGAAAACTATATACATATATATGCTATACACAATTTTACTACCAGTAATATTGTCATATGATAAGAGGAGATTATCAGCATAATGCAATGGCAATAACTGTTGTGAAACAATGCTATGGCAGGATAAGGTTCCCGAATGTGTTCTCCCCACTGTAGGTTACGTATAAGAAACCATCTTCATCCTTCTTCTCGTCGTATATTGAAGACATAATAGAACCTGCAAAGAGCAGAAGCAAGGAGCAATGAACACAACCAATTCCAGTAGCTTCAAGTGACATAACGCTAATGTTTCAATATGCGGTAATGTACAAGAAACATTTATGGGACGAAGAAGCACGTTGTATTGAGTAATAAAGAAAGCTTAAGCCCGTGTTTGGTTAATGTTTATAAACTGTTTCAAACCAATTTTTATTCACACATTTCGTGAAATCCACAAGTACTACTCACTCATCCACCACATTTTTATATATTTATAAACACTTCCAACAAATGCTTTAAATCTTATCCATTGTATTGTTTAGTACAGTCCGTGTACCATAAACCTCAATAAACTTGCACAAGCATATGCAATTAGATTGTATTAGACTTCACAAGACACACAATTAATATTAAGGACTGACCTGTTGGAGGCAGGACATTGTCCACGAATATGAAAATAGCTTTTTCTGCACTCAGTTTGATCCTTTTGCGGATTACATAGACGAATTGTCCCACAGTCAAGTCAGCTGGGACGAGATACCTGTAATTTTTCAATAAGGTATCTGAAAAACAGCTTTACAGCATTTCAATATGTTGAATGCACTATGCAGTATGATGGGCTTGGCTTGATAGACTAGCGACGGAACCACCCTGCCTACACATTGAAGGTTGGGGTCCAAGACTCTTGAAATCCGGAGAGTAGGAGTGGCCACCCCAAGGTTTGTAGCTTATTATCTACCAACTAAAGAATTGAAAAGCCATAACCAAGCAAAAATGGTGAATGTTCGGTAACAACTAAAATTGTCCATTGTCCAAGATTTACACATTTCCTATATAATCACAAGATATCATCAAAACCGTAATAAGCACCCAGACCCCTCAAATTCTTGCTACCCTAATCAGGAAACAGGATTGAAAAAGAAAAAAGAAAGATACAAACAACAAAACTAAATGGAAAAGGAAAAAAAATTCCTATATGATGGAATATTCTCATTAAGTTTTTTTATGCTTAATTCCTAGCCAAGCATATACCCTTTCTCTTCATGGACAATGTCACAACAATATGTTTTCTATCAAGATGGGTATTTGTGTCTTGTTCAACTGTCTTCACCTCACAAACTGCAATGGTCAATTCATTAAAATATGAATTATTTTGTTAAACCTAGCACAGAATCATTAATGTAGATCTAATTCTTACTTTTTCTTGTCAATATTGGGAATATCACTTCCTTCTGCCTTCTCCACAATCACCTACAAGGTTGGGGTCCAAGCCTCTGGAAATCCGGAGAGTAGGAGTGGCCACCCCAAGGTTTGTAGCTTATTATCTACCAACTAAAGAATTGAAAAGCCATAACCAAGCAAAAATGGTGAATGTTCGGTAACAACTAAAATTGTCCATTGTCCAAGATTTACACATTTCCTATATAATCACAAGATATCATCAAAACCGTAATAAGCACCCAGACCCCTCAAATTCTTGCTACCCTAATCAGGAAACAGGATTGAAAAAGAAAAAAGAAAGATACAAACAACAAAACTAAATGAGGAAAAAAAAAAAATCCTATATGATGGAATATTCTCGTTAAGTTTTTTTATGTTTAATTCCTAGCCAAGCATATACCCTTTAGTTGTATAAATCGGACTTCTCTTCATGGACAACATCACAATAATCTGTTTTCTATCGAGATGGGTATTTGTGTCTTGTTCAACTATCTTCCCCTCACAAACTGCAATGGTCAATTCATTAAAATATGAATTATTTTGTTAAACCTAGCACGGAATCATTAATGTAGATCTAATTCTTACTTTTTCTTGTCAATATTGGGAATATCACTTCCTTCTGCCTTTTCCACGATCACCTACATTCGAACAACAAAAGCATGAACATTTTATATTATCGTCAATTATATAAAGTCTAGAATGTATTAACAGCTTTTATACGTGTTACAGAAAACAACAAGAAATCGTATTAGATTTCCATGATTCCTTTTTGACACAGGTAATCATATGTTTGGACATTGACCACTTCGAGAACTCTAATAGATGTAGTCAACTTCTTAAAGGCTAAGAATGTTATGTTAATGATATCGAAAACCTATGAA
Source organism: Fraxinus ornus (assembly GCA_903798235.1). Lineage (NCBI taxonomy): Eukaryota > Viridiplantae > Streptophyta > Magnoliopsida > Lamiales > Oleaceae > Fraxinus > Fraxinus ornus. The sequence continues at coordinate 5,550 of CAIGRF010275289.1, forward strand.
AATTAGTCAAACAGACCTAAAAGTAAGTGAAATGGACAAAATTTAGAAAACATAGAACAGAAAATTAATCAATCAGTCATATAAAGTTTCATCCGCTAATGCATATGGAATTACAAAGGTAAAAATTCCACAAAAAGCCTGAAAACGAGTGAACGGAAGAACTCTAACCGGAATTCTGTCAGGGTATTTCTCCCTAATCCTAGCAGCCTCGGCGCGCCTCTTCTCTGAAACATACATAATGTAACATTTCGTAAATTGGATTAAAAAAAAATCACCACAAGATAAGAAATCAGAGAAGACACAAACCAAGATTATGCTCTAGCTTGAATGAACTCTTTGCCATTCCACTTGAATACAACTGCTAACAAAGTCAAATTCAAGAAATTAACTTTAAAAACAATCACACCCTCAAGAAAAATAGCCTAATTTTTGTTCATAGAGAAAATCGGTGGAGTATTTAATAAAAGTATAATTTAAGAAAACAATATTTACGAATTCTCTTAGCTAAAATATACAGGAAAAAAATTTCTGGGTTCTCAAGAATTGCTTGGTCAAAATATGAACTCAATTAAAAAAATCGATAACCATCCCGAATTTTGATTTACCATATCAGAAAATCCCATCGCAAAAAACCTCCAAAACTCACAAGAAAATAATATTGATGAATTCATAAATCTTGAATTAGCTAAGAAAAAAGGTAAACACGAAATAAATAAGGAACAAAAATACTGGCGTAACAACATGTAAAAATTAGAATTTGAAATTAACAACCTTTTCTAAGAAGAAGATGATGAAGAAAGAATGGAAAATGATAAGACGTGCCGACGATGGTTTAGATTGAACTATATTCTGCCGAACGTGGAGCCGAAGAAAGGTTTTGCTTTAGGGAAAATTGCAGCCATGGTACCAAGCCTTTCAGTTTTTCGCAGAATTTGCCCAAACTTTTAATTTGTACCACCATGAGTACCAAACCTTCAAAAAACTCGCAACTCAAGTTCGAATGAATGGAAACCATTACTTTGACTATTAGTTGACTCCAAAAAATTATTTTGACCAAATCAACAAAAGGTAAAATGGTAACTTCATAATTTTAACATAAAAAAAATAAAAGTAAAAAAAGTTAACATTATTTATCTTCTATCCCAACCCAACCCAACCCAAAACTATTGGCACCACCTAACCCACCTCCGCCCCTAAAACGTTCTTCCTGAAACCATTATTCTCCCATTCTCTTTCCTCCAACAACCTTCCGGCCTCCTCATCAGGCTGCTGAGCCTTCTTTTGTACTTCTTTCACCTTGAGTGCCTGCAAATACAACCCACACATCCAAGCTATCTCCTGACTAATCTCGTTTGCCGCTGTTGGGCTAAGACTCCGAACACCAGCTCGAGTGAATTAATGCTTATTTTTTTATTACAATAAAGCCAGCGGCGGGAGGTACGTTCCACGAGTTGTTTTAATGGATCGGCCCGTTTGGACAAATATTCAGACCGGACAATTTCGTTTTTGAACAATCCGGGGTTGGGAACAACTGGGCTAAGGGGCATTACACTGAGGGAGCTTAGCTGATTGATTCTGTGCTTGATGTTGTCCTCAAAAGAGGTCGAGAACTGCGATTGCTTGCAAGGTTCTTTTCGTGATTTTCAATTGTTTCTAGTTGATTGACGTTTTTGTTGGCGAATTTTGTTAGATCTATCATCTCAATTATATGTGATACATGCTACGAGTTTCCTTTTTAATGGGTGAGTTGTATTTTTGGGGTGGGGTGGGGTTTGGAAGAAGATGAATATTGCTAACTTTTTATTTATTTATTTATTTTATGTTAAAATTATGAAGTTACCATTTTGCCATTTGTTGATTTGGTCAAAATAAATTTTTTTAGTCAACTAACTATCAAAGTAGCGGTTTTCATCCATTCGGACTTGAGCTGCGAATTTTTTTAAGGTTTGGTATTCACGATAGTACAAATTAAAGGTTTGGGTAAAATCTACAAAAAACTGAAAGGTTTGGTACCGTGATTGCAAATTTTCCTTTGCTTTATTTTTTAAAATTGTCTTTTTAATAATTTAAAATAAGATGTGAAAAAGTCTCCAGCACCTTCTTGGCTTCTCTTGGTTGATGTTTAATTCTTAAAAATAAAAAAATAAAAAATTCTCCAACCCCATTTGCAATACACAACCTCCCAATACAAAAATATGGATTAAACTACTTTTAGGAGGTTGTTTGAGCCTCATTTTATTGTAAAAATGAATTTTGAAATATTAGATTGATGAAAAATGTATGGTTGAAAAATAGGAAAAAAAAATCAAATTTGGATGTAATATTATTTTATTGAAAAATATATGATTAAAAATAAAAGATGAAAAAATGTATTTTAGAAAATAAAGAGGATCAAACAAGGGCTAAATGTTTATTGTGGGTGACATCTCATTATGTGTAAAAATCGAGATCATTGATTTAAATAAATAAGTGTTAAAGAAATCGATGACAAAATTGATTGCCACATTATGAAATGTCATCCAAAATGTCAACCAGGATATAAATGTAGCAATTCAGCTTAATGTTTATTTTTAATTCTTATAAAAATATCAATATAAGTATCCGAAAGTTTAAATTGAATACAATCTGAAATTAATTTTTGTTTGAGTCTCATTCTTTAAAACTTTTTTTTTCTTAAACTCATTTTCAATTATACATTCTCTTAAAAATTCACCTTTTACTAATGGTATTCAAATATGAATTATCATGACGATAATGTACAGAATAATAGAATCAATTATTAATGAATGCTTATTATTTTTTATCAACTACTTTGATACATGTCAAGATCACGAAAAAAAAAAAAAGTTTAATTTAATGAAAAGATTTCAACAATATATCAACATCAACACATTGAAAATTGTTTCTTGTCACAAAAAGTCCTCCCATACAAAATTCAAAAATCAAATTGACTAAATTGATCCCAACTGAAACTGATGCTACGTATTTTCAAATTTCTTGTTTTATCTTTTCAAATTCAATTGTAATAACAATAATTGAAATTTATTCATGTTGACCGACTGAGATATGTCGACGGCCTTTAAGCATTTTGACTAGCGTAGATTGTGTTTTCTTCGCATTATATGTGAACACAATGAACGAATCTACAGTATCAAAAATATTATATCAATTTGTAACAAAATGAAATAGCAAGCAATATGATGTTACGAGGTGCAACAACCGTGAAAGTTTGACATTTTTTTCATTTTTTTTTTTTTTTTAACAAGAGGTGACACTTTCAATTATAACATCTATTATCAACAAAAGTGATACCACAAAAGTAACCCTAACCTCTATTTCAATGGATGATCAAACAAAATCACGTAAAGAGTAAGTATTATGGATTGGTCACATGGGGCTAGCCAAGATTAAAGCAACCACATGTCTGTCCAAATCATATTCAAAACTAAACTCTCGTTTGTCTCTCATTCTTTTAAAATTCTTTTTTTTTTATATTCATTTTTAATCAAACATTCAAATAATAAATTATTGTAAAAATTACACACACCCATGTTTTTTAAATTCCAATTTCAAAAATCAAATTTAAGAATTGTTTATACAAAAATCGGGTCATAATGTATTTTTTAAATATTAATATTTATAAATGAATGGTAAAGTTTAACTAATTATGGATAATTGACGTAAGGGTCCGTTTGATAGAAAGATGGAAAATGGGTGGAAAGAAAATGTTTTACAGGGAAAAGATTTTCCTATAAATTGTTTTGCTGGGAATTGTAATTAATTGTGTTTGATTGGTATAATTTTCCATGGAAAACAAAATCACGTAAAGAGTAAGTATTATGGATTGGTCACATGGGGCTAGCCAAGATTAAAGCAACCACATGTCTGTCCAAATCATATTCAAAGCTAAACTCTCGTTTGTCTCTCATTCTTTTAAATTTTTTTTTTTTATATTCATTCTTAATCACACATTCAAATAATAAATTATTGTGAAAATTACACACACCCATGTTTTTTAAATTCCAATTTCAAAAATCAAATTTAAGAATTGTTTATACAAAAATCGGGTCATAATGTATTTTTTAAATATTAATATTTATAAATGAATGATAAAGTTTAACTAATTATGGATAATTGACGTAAGTGGGATTCAATTTTCAAAGGGGAAAATATCTTTCATATTCTATTTCTAGCAACTTCCATCTTCTTCAAAACCCACGTTTTCTTCTTCCGACGTTCACTCATATCACGTTTGTTCATCGCCATTATATAGAATCAACTATACCTCATCACTTTCGTCATCAAACCTCACTTTTCTTTCTATTTTATACACAACTTCATCTCCTCTAAATGTCATTCTCTATACTATCCTCTGTGATACTTGTATACACAAAAATCCACACAATGGTTCGAACAAGGAGCATTGATCAGGGAAGGTAGATGAGGCCAAAAATAGGAGAGATAAGATAAAGACGGATAAAATACAGAAAGAATCTGCATCCAAAAAATCAAAATGTTTTGGATCAAAAGCAAATTGACTTCGAAGAAGGTATTTTCAATTTAGTGTTGTTTATTTTATTTGAATACTATTTATGAAAGTCACGGTTGATGGGCCACAAGCATTGCAAATAATATTTGATATTTGTGACCTAATTTTGTCTGATTTTGTAGTCTAATGATTTGGAGGTGAGGTTTTTATTTGAATGGGGTGTGATTAGAAAAGGGTTAATTTCACAAACGGTCACTGAAGTTACTTGAAAATAACAAAACGATCACTACAGTTTCAAAGTTTCAGAAACGGTCACTGAAGTTTGAAATTTCTTTCACAAACAGTCACTGAATTTTCAGATTTTTTAGGCAAGTTTGCGGCAATTTTTCGACAACTTTCGACCACCAAAGCACCGATTTCGGATACCATTGGAAAGTCCACAATGTCCTCTTCAATTACCACAAAAAATCTTCCCATAACTCCAAGGGATTCGGCCGGAATAAACCCATGAAGTTAGCTACCAAAAAAGTC
>CAIGRF010275298.1:0-16852 GCA_903798235.1 Fraxinus ornus
AAAACAACCCACATGGTTTCTCCATACCATGTACAAAAATTTGTGATAATTTTCTTTTGATTTTTGATGGGCCCATCCACATTCTTGAATCTTGAACCTCAAGAAGCTTCATTGACTGTAGTTTGGCATCTTCATTTATGTCCTTGTCTATTTGGGCACATATGCATTGTCCTTGACCACAGCTATGGCTTCTTTCTTGTTCAGACACACATACTATTGTTTGCAGATTACCACATGGGGTTGGTCATAGGTTACTTTATTAGTCTCGTCAAATGCCTCTTTCTCTCCCAATTGCATTTATAACAAGAAGACAAGAAGTAATCTTGTTTTCATATTTTTTGTGGTTCATTCTGTTAATGATCAAATCTAATAGAATACCTTCCGGTGTGGACTAGGCTTTTCAAAAGTCAAAACTGATTCTGAGACTAAAAAGTTGTTTTTGTACATATTTATATAATTTTCTGAAAGTGCTTCGGTTGGATGGCTGTAAGCTAGTTTTCTTATGGAACTTTTCCACAAGTAGAAAGAAAACGGGAGCCCTAACAAACTAGCCTTTAAAACAAATAAAAAATTAGCAACAAAAATAGAATATGTTGGTTTTTATTTTGAGTCTTTTTACACTAATATGTTATTGTATTCTACTTATATTGTAACTCTTATAAAATACAAGCTAAATTTGATCTTATAAACTTGTGACGATTGAGGTGCAATAATTTTGAAATTCAAAACAAAGTTCAAAATAATTTTGGCTAATCGATTGGAACTTGATATGAGGAAAATCTTTTGAAGACCCTAACAAAGTGTTTTCTAGATCGGACAAGATACGGTAAAGCTAATATTTTCTTTTTCTTACTGTTGTTTAATCTACTTTGTCAAACTGAACTTATCAAACATGTCGTAAATGCAGCTTTCTCATTATCTTCTCTGCAAAATGGTAAAAGTCTATATACGCTTTTTTTCCTTTTTCTTTTTTTGTATGGAATATTGATTTCGACAATAAAGAAATGTAAGCCCCAGTTTGGTACACATTAACATTTTCATTTTCATTCTTTTACTCATTTTTAATCACAAATTATTTAATAAAATAATATTTTCATCACATCAATAACTTTTTTTCTTTTTCAACCACACGTTCTCCATCAATCTATTATTCCATAATAGATTTTTCAAAATAATGTGGCTCAAACACACCCTAAATAACAAAGATTTTGTGGTGGGCGGCTGGGGTTGGGCCGTGGTGTGTTGATTTCTGTTAGGGCTGTAAACTAAGGAATTATCCGGATTGGGCTTTAGGTTCCATCACCCAAATTAGAAGAACATATGTCCAACTTGCCCACTGATACACTCTCCTAAAATGAATTTCATTGAGACATCCGGACCAAAACTCTCGGTTTTCTAGACATTTTATGAAATCAACATTTTTTTATATTAATTTCTTAAATATATATTTTATTAAATTTATCAAGTTTTATTAACAATATGATTTTTTGTTAAATCAAACATAAGCTTAATTCGTTACCTGATGAAGAATGATTCTTCCATTGAGATAAACAAAAATCCAAATGCTTATAATTCTCGTCGTTGATGGAACCGTTAATTGGCCAAAAATGGAATCCAAAGGGCGGAATATTGGAAAAAAGGGGTATGGAAACGACAAACATGACTTATACTTCAAAGCAAAAAAAAAAAAAGGAAGTCCCCCTTTACGAATCGAGGGTAAGCGAAATTTAAATTGTTTCGTAAAGTGTGTTTCATTCTATGCATAATGATACTAAATTGTAAGACAACATTCCATTACTTGGATTGCTAACCTAAGGAGTCCCTAGACCATAGTAAACTTTGTGAGGGGGACAACATGAAGCAAGAATGGAGTCAGGTGAGGATTAAAATCTCTCCCTAGTATTTAAATGTTTTTTATTATTACATTTACGTTTTAAAATATGATTTAAATCAAAATATATATTAATAAAATAGGGATGGTCAGAAAATTCGACGATGGGATCATATTCTCCATCCCCATCCTATTTATCGATCGGAGCAAAAAATCTCGCTTCCCATCGAGCCACACAATCCAGGGGATTGTTCAAGTGGCTTTTACCATCGAGATTATACCTATGCGAGAATTTTGTCATCCATAAATAAAATAATTAAATACTATTATAACCTAATGACATGTACAAAAACTAGAAATTACAAAAAGGATCTTGCTACACAAAAAATGGACCTTCCATAAAATTTACCAGAGTATATAAATGAAACCCTAGATGACAAAATCCTAGCAATTTCATTTCACCACCTCAAAATTGACGTCAGGCTATCAGGGCGGTTCGCGCTTCTTCTTTATTCAATTCAGTCTGCCAATATTAGATTACAGAATTCACTTTAAGGTTCGTAAAATTTTATTTCTGAATTATTTTCTCTATTCGAATTCTTTTCGCTCGAGTAATTACATGGTTCATGTGAATTTTGGTATCTTCTCAATATATTTTGTTTTGTCATGGAATTCAAGTAATTAACTTTCGTGTAGAGGGCATATTTTTGTTAGCTGTATATCAACCTTCTTGAGTTTGGGCCGTGGACTATTTTTTGTCAATTTTTTGCGCTTGTGATTATATGTGTACGTGTCGATTTTGGTATCTTAATTATGCTGTCCTTTTCCCTTTTTTTTTCATGGAATACAAGTAATTAACTTATGTGTGGTGGGCATGTTGATATTAGCTGTATATCAACTTTCTTAAATTTNATGTGTGATTAGGTGGTGTTCAGTTCGACTTTGATACCTTAATGATAATCTTTTTCCTTGTACAACAAGACCTCTAAACTTTTGTGGCGTGGGCATGTGGATTTTAGCTGTCTATCAACTTTCTTGAGCTTGGGCCTCTATCGATTTGGCATCTTAATGATAGTTTATTTTTGTATTGCGATGCAAGAAGTTAACTTTTGTGTAGTGATAATGTTGATATTATCAGTATATCAACCTTTTTAAATCCGCTAACATTTTTTCTATTCGAGTTCTTTTGTGCATATAATTATATAGCGTTTGTGTCGATTTTGGTATCTTAAGGATGTTTTTTTTATTTTTTCTTCATGTAATACAAGTAATTAACTTTTGTGTGGTGGGATGTTGATATTAGCCGTGTATCAACTTTCTTAAAATTTGGCTGTGAACTATTTTTCCTATTCAAAATCCATTTGTGCATGTAATTTATATGGTGTTCGGGTCAATTATGGTTGGATAGATTTGGAAAACTTCATGCTTTTGCCATGAAACTAGAGGCCAAAATATGTTTTTGGGAAACTAATCTGGCACTAGATGAGAGGGGATTTCTTTTTATTGTAAAGCAATATGAATTCAAACCCTGTATATCTTCAAATTTCTAAATAACCAAGGCCTGCTGGAAATTCAGGCACATGCAGATTCACGAACCTAGGCAGATGGATGAGAATTTAGGCTGACTATGCTTCTGGAAGTGGTAGAGACTGGTTCTTGTTAATGCCATTTTTTTTTATAGAACAATGAACTATTTAATTTTAATTTACTAGTTAGGAGTAGTTGTTCTTGTAGCTGGAAAGCTGATCTGGCATCATCAATTTTCCCTCAAGATAGTCTAAGCTGGGAACTGGAAGTCAGCCTAAGTTGGACTCTTATTCATTTTTTTCTTTTTTTATTCACTGTTACTTATTTCTTGTCCGCTGACTACTTATTCTGGTCTTTCTTGTATGGTGATAATCCACTCTGATTATTCGAAGAAAGAATGAAATATTTTTCTTATGCTTCACATGCCAAACTTTAGGTTGACAGCTTTTTACTTTTTCTGTGTTATGGGTGTGAGTGAGTTTTGGGGTGGGGTGGGGTGATGGACCTTGTACATTTAAACTGTTTAGTATCAGCATGTTGAAGAGTACTTGTGTGATTTTTAACGTACCAACACAAGATTCTTTGTTGACTTCTTTTTGTTGATTGATTAGCCACCGCAATGGGAAAGAAGAAACCAGATGAGGCTGGAAATAATATGAAGGCCAAGTCGAGCAGTAAAGAAAAGCTCTCAGTCTCTGCAATGCTTGCCAGCATGGACCAGAAGCCTGATAAATCAAAGAAAGGATCCTCTATGTCAAGCTCAATTTCTAACAAGCCCAAATCAAAAGCACCTCCAAAACCATCATCTTATACTGATGATATTGATCTCCCTCCTGATGATGATGAAGATGATGTTGAGGAAGAGCAACAACAGAATGAGGTCCACAAACAGCCAAGCAGGCGTACTAGAAGTGATGGAAAGCCTCTTGAAATCGCCGTAAGTGACAAAGAGTTGAAGAAACGAGAAAAGAAGGATATGTTTGCCTTACAAGCTGCTGAGCTAGCCAAACAGGAGGCTCTCAAGGATGATCGTGATGCTTTTACTGTTGTAATTGGTAGCCGGGCTTCTATTCTTGATTGACAAGATGACGCCAATGCTAATGCCAAAGATATAACAATTGATAACTTCTATGTGGCTGCTCATGGCAAAGAACTATTGAAGAATGCATCTGTGAAGATATCTCATGGAAAGAGGTACGGATTGGTTGGATCAAATGGGATGGCTAAGTCTACCCTATTGAAACTCCTTGCTTGGAAAAAGATACCCGTTCCTAAAAACATAGATGTACTTTTGGTTGAACAGGAGGTCGTCGGTGATGATAGAACAGCACTTCTAGCAGTTGTTTCAGCCAATGAAGAACTTGTCAAGATTCGACAAGAGGTTGCATCCTTGCAGAATATATCTTCTGACACCAAAGAAGATAATGAAGATGATGATCACGATGGGGATGACATGGGTGAGAAGCTTGCTGAATTGTATGAAAAGTTGCAGCTGCTGGGGTCAGATGCTGCAGAGGCTCAGGCTTCCAAAATTCTTGCTGGATTGGGTTTCACTACGCAGATGCAGGGCCGTGCTACCAAGTCCTTTAGTGGTGGTTGGAGGATGAGAATTTCTTTGGCCAGGGCACTTTTTGTTCAGCCAACTCTGTTGTTGCTGGATGAATCCACCAATCATCTTGACCTCAGAGCTGTTCTCCGGTTGGAAGAGTACTTGACCCTGTGGAAGAAAACCCTTGTTGTTGTTTCGCATGATCAGGATTTTCTCAATACAGTTTGCAATGAAATTATTCATCTCCATGACTTGAAACTACATTTCTATCGTGGAAATTTCGACGATTTTGAAAGTGGATATGAGCAGCATTGTAAAGAGATGAACAAAAAGTTTGAGATTTATGACAAGCAGGTAAAAGTTGCTAGGAGCAGTGGCGGACCTAGCACCCGGCCAGGGGGGCAGCCGCGCGTGCTGGGCTCCGCTGGAAGAATTTTTGGAAAGAAGATGGTGGGCGGTGCAGTTGGTTCGTCTTCTCCGGTCTCTTTCTTTTCTGGCTTTCTGCTGCTGGGGTGGGTTCTTTCCNTTTTTTTTTTTTTTTGGTTTTTCTATAATATTGGGCTAGGCCATTTGTTATAAACTTGTTTTTGTTTTTATTAGGCTGGGTCATTTGTTCTTGGGCCAATAATATATATATCCCAGCCCAGCAGGCAGCAAATGAACTTGGTGTCTTGTTTTATTTCGTGAAGCTTCAGCTTGATTCAAGACGTCGCCTATGACCTCTCACCATTTCACGCCTTACCGTCATGCCTGCCATCGCTGCCGCCTGACTAGTTCCGCCACAGCCCATTCTCTACCACCACTGACAGCGTTGCGACCGACCGAACACCTTCGCCGACTCGTCGTGAGGCCCGTGATCCGTGAGTTTTCTCATTTCTTTTTCTTTATTTTTTTGTTTTTTGTTTTTTTGTGTTATTATCTGTTTATGAGTTATGAAATCATGGTTTATGATAGTTTTCAGTTTGTTTCAAATATGATTTATGAATTGGAATTAGGGGAATTTGATTTGGAATTGGGGGAAATTAGAATTGGATTTGGAATTGGAATTAGGGTTTAGGGTTTGGAATTTGATTTGGAATTGGGGGAAAATAAAATTGGAATTGGAATTGGAATTGGAATTAGGGATTTAGGGTCAACGTCGACGTTGATTGGTCAACGTCCGCCCGGGCTGAGTTTTGATGCTGGTCCGCCAATGGCTAGGAGGTCTGGTAATCGTGTTCAGCAGGAGAAGGTCAAGGATTGAGCAAAATTTGCTGCTGCCAAGGAAGCATCTAAGAACAAGTCTAAGGGAAAGGTTGATGAGGATGAGCCTGTGAGTGAGGCACCTCAGAGATGGCGAGATTATACTGCGGAGTTCCATTTTCCCGAACCCACTGAGCTAACTCCACCACTTCTGCAACTAATAGAAGTTAGTTTCAGTTATCCGAAGCGAGAGGATTTTAAGCTCTCCAATGTTGATGTTGCTATTGATATGGGGACTCGTGTTGCTATTGTTGGGCCTAATGGAGCTGGAAAATCTACTTTGCTCAACCTTCTTGCTGGCGACTTGGTTCCAAACTGAGGGTGAAGTTCGGAGGAGTCAGAAATTGAGGATTGGTAGATACTCTAAACACTTTGTGGATCTACTTATAATGGATGAAACACCAGTTCAATATCTTCTCCGTCTACATCTGGATCAAGAGGGACTCAGCAAGCAGGAGGCAGTTCGTGCAAAGCTCGGAAAGTTTGGACTCCCCAGCCATAACCACCTCACCCGAATTGCCAAATTGTCCGGAGAGCAGAAAGCCCGGGTGGTTTTCACTTCCATTTCCATGTCTAAGCCACGCATTCTGCTCTTAGACGAGCCAACAAATCATTTGGATATGCAGAGCATTGATGCACTGGCAGATGCACTTGATGAGTTCACTGGGGGAGTTGTCCTAGTCAGTCATGATTCTAGACTTATATCGCGTGTTTGTGAAGATGAAGAAAGAAGTGAAATCTGGCTGGTCGACAATGGCACTGTCGAGACTTTTCCAGGCTCATTCGAGGAGTAGAAGGATGAGCTTATCAAGGAGATCAGCCTCCAGGTATAATTTTTCAGATGAGGAACAATATTTTTCTTGATTTTTTTTTCCTTAAATTAAATTATTGTACTAAGCAATTGGATTTTAACCCAATTATAATTGGTACCATCTGTTTTACTTGTAATTTTTCGTATATCCAATTTTCTTCTGGTTGTCATTTCAGGTTGTAAGCTCATTCTTCATTTCTTTCTTTCTTGACTGAGCTGAAAAGCTAGTTCTGTTTCTATCATCTGGAAATGTGAAGTAGATAATCAAATATTATCTCCCTTCCTTTATTTTTGATATGTCAAGTGTTCTATTATAGGGGAGAATATTTTCATTCACTTACCTTTGATATTTTGTTCTTTAGGTACATTTATTGGAGAAGGAATAATGAACAAGATTTTAGTTTCTTTTTATTCATTATTAACCTCTACCGTCTAAATAAGTCAAATCTTCCCCACCCCACCCCACCCCACAAGTGTTCCAACACCCATAAGCCACAATAGCTTGATATCAACTATCGACGTATCTTTACGAGTGGTTTCCGAATCAAAATGGCGTTAGAGGTGTCAAAATTGGAAGGCTAGGTAAAGTTCGCACGGGCTGCCAGTGAAAAGTGGTGCTGTCGTCCTACACCTTTTAATACTGAATATTTTATATTTAGCCATTTTTATATAAAATATTTAATAAATTGGGACAGTGGTTCAACGTTCAATATCATTATTAAAATTACAACTGATAATTTAGTTAAAGTAATTTATTATTTTATTAGAAACCTAGGTGTCCTAGGAGCTAATTCGATAACTATTTTGCACTAGATAAAAACAAAAAAAAATAAATAAGAGTTTTTATATTCTCGTACGTCTCTCTATGAAATACATGATTTTTGTCCGATCCTCTAGCAGCCTAGCTTTAGTTGATGTGATATGTGTCTCGCGATCCTGTTGAAGTATGGTTAATTTATTGTTTCTTCACTTCCAAATTCGAAGCAAAGGCTCCACTTTCAACTAACAATTTAAATATGGATTCGAATTTAAATATTTTTTATTATTAACCTACGGCTACAATAAACATAAATTATGTTGATAATTATTTAAAATTAAATAAAGATGGATTTAAAATGAAAAATATTTAACTAAATTTTAGGCCACCACAGTCCACTAATAACAGGGGCAACGGCAGCATGGGCGAGAGGAAGCGGTAAATTTGCTAAAAGTGGATTCGATAACAAAAGATTAACAGCAAAATAATGGCTTCAATGGCTGGCACGTCTCAATTCACCATTGGAGGATTCAATTCTCTTTCTCTATCCACTACTCAGTCTCTTCAAAATCGAATTCTCACTCTTTCCCAGCTTCCCTACTGTGTTTCAAATTTCACGCGCCACCGCAATGCTGGCGGTGAAAGAATGTCTGGCAAAGCCATATCGAGATATTGGGGGTGTACTAAGATTCGGGCTATGTCATCCGGCTCGTTCGGATCCCGATTGGAGGAAAGTGTGAAGAAGACTGTCACTGAGAACCCAGTTGTTGTTTACTCCAAAACTTGGTGCTCGTAAGTGCTCTTTGATTTTTCTTTGTTTTTATTTTTGTCATATTTAAAGATTTTCTCGAGATATTTTATGTGGGTTTTGTTGAATTTTGTGGTGAAGGTACTCTTCGGAGGTAAAATCATTGTTTAAGAGGTTTGACGTGGAGCCGCTTGTTATTGAATTGGACCAAATGGGTAAGTTTAAAATTTTCATTTTTTTTTTTTAATAAATCCTGTTTGTGCGTGTGTTTGTGCTAGAATCCTAGAACATCGAAAATTATGGTCGGATATGAATGTGGTTTTCTCGAGTACCATTGAGACCTGCATATTTGAATGCATTTTGGTATGATTTCAATAGATGTTTGAAACAATTAAGATTAATATGTAAATGGTGTTAGTAAAAGGAGGAAAAAAAAAGGGGGATAAACCGGCTACAAATGTGATTTCTGAAGGTAAAAGGAAAAATTAAAATTAAAATAAAAAAAAAATTATAATTGCAACTTACAGATGGAATCAACATGGTTTTTTTGATATTAAGTTTTCTGTTCTCGAATTTGGTTACTGGCCTCTAAACATTATGGGTGTAACTCCCATTTATTGATTGTTGTATATTTGCAAGTTTTTAGTTGTATTGTGGGTTGATCACAGCAAAAGACACCTTATAGGATTAGATCATTTTAGTGTCTGCATTATAGAAAATGAAGATATAAACTGTTCTCTTTGATTATTTTGATGTTATTCAGAAAATGAGTTATCGATGGATTGAGCCAACTGCCAAGACCAATCTTGTACCATATTTTCTATATTAATGATTACCTGGGATAGTTTTTGTAAGTTTTAGTTTGTTATTCAGATTTTTTTGTCTAACTTCAATCTTCTAACTGATGTCTCAATTTTTGAGTACTGGAGAATAAAAAGAAAAAAAGATAGTTTAAAGTAAAATTGGTGTCTAGTTAGCCAATTCTATGAGATGATTTGTGTCCATAACAAGATGTGGGCAACATAAATTACACAACTTTATCTAAAATCCTCGCTTACAGTTGTTAACATAAAGAGAGAAAAGATACTATTTAGATGTTTGCAATTGATTCAGAGGTATACTGAAATTTAAATATGATATTGTTTATATAGACTTTACTAGTAGCTCTGAAATATGAATATGCTTAATTTTTCAAATACAACAAGAAATTAGGGTTATTATCAACAAATTTGGGGTCGGTCGATGGAACTTTTTTCCTTGGGAACTTCTTGTAATGTATGTTGATTTTATGTTGTTTTATCCTACATAAGAATTCATAAAAGGACAGATCTTATAACTGATTTTGTGGGAAAAGATAGATGAAATCAGGTGTGAGACCTAATCTGTACTGCCCTTACACAGAATTTCCACCTTTAATTGAATGAACATCCATTATGACATTTTTTTAAAAATATTTTTCAGGTCCCCAAGGACGACAACTGCAGAAGACTCTGGAGAGGCTTACTGGACAACATACTGTTCCAAATGTTTTTATTGGTAAGAAGCATTTAAAAATGCTTTATAAGATTCCATCACACATTAATAAGATCGTTGAACATATATATAAACTTGTTACTATGCACTATACTTTATACAATTTGGTTAACTTGCAAGTTACAAACTTATAACTATGTTCGTCAAGAAGCACTTGATATAGGCTAGATCTGCATATCATCTGAAGTGATGCAATTTACCTGATACGTTGTAGCAAACCGTTCCGTTGGTAATGGGATGAAAGACATCTTTGCTGATAGAGATGTTATGTTATTTTGTTAAAAAATAAGACAAGTTTTAATTTCACACGATTTCAGCTTTGAAGTTATCATTTTTTCAAATAAGATTGTGAAGAGTATTGCAACTAATATTTGTTTCTCATGAGCAGGTGGGAAACACATTGGTGGTTGCACAGGTACTATTTCTGACATTTCTCGTCCTTAAGACGATGGTTTAACTTAGTATAGATTATTTGAAATAGCAATTGCCAGTAAATTTGAATGCCGTGCTACGCATTTAATGCAAATTTTATGAGTGTCAAATTGGCAAATAATAGTACATTAATAACAAAATAGTATATACCCTCGTGCTCTGGAAAATAGTTATTGTTATACAATTTAATAGTTGTTGCTATCTTTGTCACTTGACTGGTTCTCTTAGATAAATTTCTTCCATTTTTTTAAGAATCGTGATTTACTAGTTGTTGCTATCTCTATAACTCGACTGGTTCTCTTAGATGAATTTCTTTCATTTTTTAAGAATTGTGATTTACTAGTTGTTGCTATCTTTATCGCTCGACTGGTTCTCTTAGATGAGTTTCTTTCATTTTTTAATAATTGCCGTTGACTTTCTCCATCTTTTAATTGGTTTCTTCAACATAATTTTTTATGGTCTATTATTACATTTTGCGTGAACTACACTTTTTCAATAATTTTATGTTAAAATACAATATGATGCCCAACCAACAATATATTCATAAAAGGAAAAGAGAATTACTCAATCTTCCCCAAAAAAATTACATACATCTTAATTTAACACATTCGTATTATTTGCTCTAGGTTTATCTATATAGATCCTTGTTGCATTTCATTTTATTTGCCATGTCCAACATTAAAATTTAAACCTTCAAGTCTCTGATACTTCTCAATTGCCTTATTCCATATTATTATAAGTTGACTTGTCCCTAGTTCAGTCACTTAGTAGGGTCATCTAGTGGCCTTCCTCAAGTATATCCAAGCCATTTGAATATGTTCTCCCACAATTTATCTTCAATAACACCTGTTCTCATATATACTCGTTTTCAATTCTAGTTTTATTGCAAATCCATCTAAACATTCAAATAGTAGGTTTCTAGATTTCTGTTAAGCCTTCATTATGTTAAAATGCATTTTTATTTCCTACAAGTAATAAGTGTAACTATTAAGTTTACAACAACGTCCATTAGCCATTAGGTGGTGTAATTGTAGAAAGATGAGGCGAAAACCATTAGTATTTAGTGTGCTTTATTAATTGCAGAGCAAAGTCAAACAAAAATTTCAATTTGGGACGGGGAATAAATGTTGTTTCTTAATATTGGACATCCAATTTGCTGGTCTGGTTGCAGTCCTGTAGTACTTTGTTAAATTTATAAAATTTCATTGATCACATGAATGATTGAACCTAACAATGCATTGATCATGTTTTCTAACTTTGGAAGTATTTTTAAATTTATTTTTTTCTTTCCTTTTCTTTTTTTTTTTCAATGCTGTAGATACTGTCAAGTTACACCGTAAAGGAGAACTTCGACTGCTGCTATCAGAAGCTGGAGCCACTAAGATGCAGAGCTAGCACTGAGCTTAATTTCACTTTACAGATTTTTTCCCCCTCAGCTCCTTTCAATCTTCCCAAAATTCAATGATAACTTTATGACTAATATATTCTAAAAAATATGGCAACTTGTATCTTTTTCGAGATACGCCTTTTGCTTATATCACATCTAAATTCATTATGTTGTGAGTACATTCTTAACTCTCGAGTATTGAAAATGCTCATTCAAATCTCTTCACTGGTTCTACATCTAATTTATGAATCTTTCTCCAGATATTGCATGTTACTGGCGCTTGCCTTGTCTACCGAACGAACCATTTGGTTATTTTTATGGATGGACACTTGTGAATGGCAATTACTTGGTTTTGTCTGTGAGACTTTTAGCCAGTCAACCTTAGTTCAATAAGTTCTAAGTATCATTAACCTGGAGAGAAACTCAGTGTCTAAATTCATCTGTCTCATTAATGCATTGTCAAGAAACTGCAGTGCTTCGTTTGCCTTTCAGCAAGAGTTCTAATTATCCAATTGATGACTTTTTACTTTAGTATATTGCATGTTATTATTTTCTTGGAATTAGATTGTTTGAATTTTGTTATATAATTATAGGTCGTCAAACCCTTAACCTGCATGGCTATATATGCAAAATAATTGGCAAGTTCACGTGTTTTATGAAAAAAAATATTGCTCTTTCACACTCCTCTCTCGTCATTAGCTTTTATGTCCTGGTTGTGATTGATTTCTGAGCAGATTTAGGTGCCACTTTCCACCTTCAGAAATAAAACCAAGTTCTCAAAAATCAGATCTCAAGAATAGAGGAATAGAGAAATACTAAAAAGCTAATGTTCTACTGAACTATCCTTTTGTGTAGAAATGACACGGTAGATTATAAGCTGAGTAAAAGCAAGAGACTGAGATTTTTCATAGAAGCTTGGATTGTAGACTTGTTGATGATTTGCTAACCAACAAAACAATGATTGGTACAGATGAGGATGTGACAACTAGTAAGTGCTTATTTGGTAAATAGTACTAAGATTTTGACAAACTTCTTAAGATTGTACAGTATTATCCAATATTCCACCTGAAGAACAAATCAAAGTGAATGTTAAGAAGGTGAACTGCAATGTATCTATGTCCTTGCAAGCAATATGTCTCTTTTGTGCTTGTAGTACACCAACATTTCGTTTCGATCTGGAAGATGATCCTTTAAAACAGGATGTTCCTTAAAGTTCTTAGCCCAAGCATGTAGGCGAGGAAATTCATTTGCTTCCATAATTCTTACTCCCGCCGTCTCTTCAATTACGTCATTCCAGACAGCCATCCATCGAAAGGCTATATCTGTCAGTCCTATGTTGTTCCCACAGAAAAATTTCTTGTCACCAAGACCATGCTCTTCTACGATCTTCATCTGTTGTTTGGCTTCTTCTACTGCTGTTCCTCACCAACAGTCACATAGAATGCCCCAAATATTGGACTCTACAGCAGCAAATAGAATGATTAGACCAAGAAAATAGAATGATTAAGCTCTGCAGAAAAAAAAAATGATGAAGCCATAGTGAACTCTTTACCCAAGGATCTTATTGTGTTGCTAGTTAATGAAGACTAGAAATAAGTGGTATCTTCATATGTACTACCTTTCCCCAAAAGCTATATCATATTAATCATCATGTAGAAGGAAATGGTTGATGTAATTATGTAAACTCGTAGCACAGATTACCTTATCCTCCACAAATTTCATCCAGAATCGAGCGATGGCCCTCTCGTGGGAATCACTCGGAAGCAATGGATTTTGTGGCCAGGTTTCTTCAATGTATTCCAGGATCACTGTTGATTCTGCAATTGATCTTCCATCGTGGATGAGCACAGGTATTTTCTTGTGAACTGGATTATGCTGAAGTAGCAGGTCACTCTTATTTGAAAGATCCTCTTCTATGTACTCATAGTTGATGCCCTTGAGCTTCAGTGCCCATATAACTCTGTAACTGTATGGACTAGGCCAAGCTCCAAGTAGCTTTATCTCTTCCATTTTGCTGCTTTACGCTGTTCTCTACCCTTCTCCAGTTTAGATTTCTACCTCAGGGTTTAGAATCAGGCAGGATGCGAGTGTGTGACTTCCCTGGCTGCCGACTGATGATGATATATAGAGGTGATTGAAACCCTGTGAAGAAGATGGTATTAAATTGGAAATTCTTTTGACTTTTCTCCCTTTTTGTGGCTATTTTTACTTGTGATGGATATGTTTTTGTCCTTTTTAAGGGTGATATTTTTCTAGATTGGTTGGAAACTAAACCTTGAGTCACATTATTTTTACGAGAATGTATTTTTTTTTTTGTTCGATGTGATTGAAAATGTGTAGTTAAAAAACGAGTGTGTGACTTCCCTGGCTGCAGACTGATGATGATATATAGAGGTGATTGAAACCCTGTGAAGAAGATGGTATTAAATTGGAAATTCTTTTGAATTTTCTCCCTTTTTGTGGCTATTTTTACTTGTGATGGATATGTTTTTGTCCTTTTTAAGGGTGATATTTTTCTAAATTGGTTGGAAACTAAACCTTGTTTGAGTCACATTATTTTTACGAGAATGTATTTTTTTTGTTCGATGTGATTGAAAATATGTAGTTAAAAAAAAAAAATTTATTGATGTGATGGAAAATATTATTTTATTGAAGAATATTTGGTTGAAAATGAGTAAAAGAATGAGAATGAAAAAATAATGTGGGTCAAACAGGGGCTACATTGAAAATGGACATATGTGATGTTAATAGGAAAGGAAAATTCACTGTTGGTCCCCAACCTATTGAGGTAATAGTAAGTTGGTCTCTGACAAATAAAGGAGCAAAGTTGTCTCTTAAATAAGTGTAATACTAGTTCTCACATACATGAGATAAGTATCCCAATTGTCACTAAACTTCCTAAATTGATTCTCAATTACTATTGGACTTTTAAAAGCTCTTGGAGCTTCTAATGAACATTTTCTTAAATGTTTTTCAATTGCTGTTACTTTAAAACCTCTTGGATTTGTCTTTGAACTTACTAAAATGTTAATTATTTACTACTTCGTCATTCATCGTTTTAAAAGTTAACTGACTACGTCAGTGAGTGAGTGATCAAATGACATATGAGTTACCCTTTTTGTAAGTTTGTGAAACTCGTAATATTTTTAAAGTTCTATAGGAAAGTTTAGTGACAACTTAAATAAAACTTTATAGTACATAGATTGTTTCATTAATACATCAGGGTTTTCCCAAAAATGCTTAAGATTTCAATTGTGATTATCTGATGATTGTACAATATTTTGCCTCTTCCCTATTTTGAGATAATTCTGAAAAGTGCACAAAGTACTGCTAACATGTTTATGACAATGTAATTAACCATTGTTCAGTGTCTTGTCTAACTCCTTTTATCCAAACACAAAGTGAAGCAACCTTGTAATCATCATTTTATTTGTTATTCCGTTCTACAGCCGCCAAAATATGAAGTGAAGTTCTTTCTCCCTTTTGATCTGTCCGGATGTTCTTTTATATTACTTTCATTGCAAGTGCTTCTCTTGGAGGACTAATAGCTTTCGCACAATTAATTGGGGCACTGACAAATTCAACAAGAGCAGCTGAAGTTCCTGACATGAAGGGTCTTGGCATAGATTTTGGGGCATTCTCTATTTTTGCATTTCTTTATTACAGAGAACATTTCTAAAAATGCTCAGTCGGCTAAACTTTCAAGAGAGGAAAATCTCTCAAACCTTAAGCTTCGTATAGATGAGAAGAAAGTTCTTCCCGTCAGTGCTTTTAGAGGAATTGCTCGTCTTGTCATTCTTGCTGGTCCTGCATCTTTCATTTCTGAACCTTTCAAACTCAGCGAACCTTTTATCAAAGGCCTCATGGAAAGAGGGGTGCTTGTAGTCCCGTTTGCTACAGATGGAAATTCACCTCTCTTTGAGTTTGAAGAGAGTGAAGAGACGAAGGAACGGAATTCCAAACAGAAAAGGCTGTGGCAGTTATTGCCTGTTTTTGCGATTGGGAAGAAAGTTTCTCTAACTCTTAATTTCATTGTATTCATAAACTTTGTGTCATCGATAACAGGTGGTTAGATGAACAAAAGCAATTGGCCAAGGTCTCTCCTGTATCTCCAGTGTAACTAATCTGTAATTTTAGCCTGCTCTTTTCCTAAACATGAAAATTATAACTGTGATCAAAACATACGGATTTAGAATTTAGAATTGGAGAAATTGGAAAAATGATTTCAAATCAATATGTTATCTATTCAATGTCCAAAGCATTTTGTAGAAATCAAATAAAGAAAGCATACCTCTTTGTTTACACATGAAGGTACTCGTCACTCCGTTCAGATGGTCTTGTTCGGGGCAGTGGCGTCGGTTACCCACCTCGGAATGCTTTTGTTGTGCAACTACCACTGGTAAAGGGAATGTGGCTTGGTCTTCTCGACGGCATGGATGGAAGAGTTTTACGAAAGTAAATTAACCCTTTAATCAAAGCAAAAGAGAATTTCAACAAATTAAATAGACACTATAACATTCCCATCCATGCTCGTTACACAATCTCCTCCAAGTATAAACACAGCGAAGAAATTGTGAAAGAACACAAAGTCAGCTTATGACGATTCATAGGCGCACTCTCCAAATAGCAACTCTTTATCATAAATTCATTTAAATGACAGTGTTGGAATCAGGATTTAGGCTATGATATGCCTCAGTGAAGCAGAACAATTTATGATAATGATAGTGTTGGAATCAGGATTTAGGCTATGATATGCCTTAAGAGAAGCAGAACAATTAAGGAAAAGGGGTGGAGGCTGAGGAAATGAACTTAACAAATCCCACATCGAAAGATGACTAAAGTAACCGAGATGTAAACTGCTTTAAAAAGCCCATTGCGAATACTTTATATTTATGCAGCCACGCAGTGGACACAAAGCGAACTATTCTTTCGCCTTTTACTAAAGAATACCGTGTGTTCGCTGCAATTAGTGGCATACACTAATTTTTGGAGAGGTCCAATTCTTCTGGATTGGCCTCTACGATTCTAGTATTAA